>JADLZK010003910.1:0-67865 GCA_015847255.1 Hyparrhenia diplandra
TTTAGTCCGAACAAATATGCGAAACTTTGCAACGACCGCACCCACTCACCCTCATTTGGTGTAAAACTCATGTTTGGTAGCGTTTCAAAACTTTAGGTTTTTAGGGGATGGCATGGAAGTCTTATAATTTGAAATGGAAGTCAAGCATTGAAACCCACTCACAATCCCATCCTCATTATTTCTAAAATAGCTTTTATGTGAAAGTCTCCTAAAATCATGATTAAAATATCAATAAGCTAGAAGTTAAAAGGCCCCATCGGTTTTCTATAGGGATGTCCATCGCCAAAAATAATCTTTACCAGCATGTGGTTGAAGTTTTGAAATTTGGGAGACCGTCATCCGTCAGATCGCCATGGCGCCTGCGAGGCCTGACGCTTAATAGTTGGAGACAAAGATGCTAGGAATTCAGAAAATTTTGGCCTGACGCGCTGCCGTCCGAGTGAATTATTTTTCTTTTGTTTTGGGGAGTTGGTCTTTCCTACAACTAGCTTAGATATCATCGAGGCCGGTTAGTCTCAGTGGAGTTTTATACCACAGATTTTAAGGCATTTGCAAAGCAATGTGGACTGGTTTTATTTGCGGTCCCATCAAATTCATTTACTTTCGTGCAATTGTTTTCATCTCTTTCTTTAAAATCAATATCGACAAAATCACGGGTGAATGGCACTGATCCGCGAAAAACATACATCATATCAACATATCGGTTAAATTGGTTTGTAATGCTCATCAAATTCTTATGAGAGAACCTTTCACGAGACCTAAATACCAACACAGCAAAAGTTAAACTAGATATTTTGTGTCTACAAAGCTGGAAACTTATACCGTTGCTGCTAAAATGCGTCAACTACTACCAACAGCAAGCAAGTACATTATTCAGTACCTCCACAACTTTTCACTTCAATATGATTTTCAAACGCATGAACTTGAAACCATGTAAAATATGGCACTCCTTACCTATTGCAACCCGGACAGAATTCGGTCATTTATCTAGTTTCAATGGTAGTCTTGTTTCTGCCAAATATAATAAAATTCTGGTTTTGGTGCTCTATTTCTAAAATCTGTAAAATAAATTATTTTACATTAGATATGAACTATTACAATATTCTTCTAAAAATATTGCCCTGTTATGTGGTGCTCTATTTTATTCATGTACTGGTTTCTAAATAAGAAATAATGAAAGGCACAAGCTGTGACACTAAAATCAATATGAGTATATGGTCACAAAAAGCAATATGAGGAAGTAAAGCAAATATATTTGAAACAAATAAATATAGATCATCGAGTATGTACATCTAGAAATCAACTTTTACTAGTTTCATTTTATGATTTAAAATATATATAATATTTAGATAGTATGCAATATTTTTATTTTTATGAAATACAAAATACCTAGACCAAATTTGTAGTTAATGGTTTGGAAATCAAATCTACACGTTACCACAGGTGGTGGTTAAAAATATACTTTTACCCAACAAACTAAAGGGTGATCTTTACTATAAAAGACACATGCATGCAATCACTGCTTGGCGCCTGAGCCTGATTTGCTAGCGGCTCATTAATTACCAACTCGAGAATGTCAAAAGCATGTTGAAGAAAGGAGTTTTCGAGTTTTGGCAGGGCGAGAATCGTGCGACTCGAAATGCCCAGCTGTTGAGAGATATGAGATTACGCGATCTGCATGGCTCGCCCATACTTACACACGCCCGCGAGCTGCGCTCCTTTATGCATGAGGCAGCCTTTGTGAGCTACTGGCCCTGCACATGGAAGGCACTCCAGAAAGGCTGAGCGTCAGAGCGGATACGGAGAGTCGAAGTCAGCCATTGGCGCCTGCAGTAGATTAAGCCGGCGAGGCGATTAAACACCATTGTTTAATGCATACTTGTAGAGTAAATCACTGGGAAAATCCGAGGAAAAGGTCTGGCTTACGGTAGTTTGATCGCACTGGTGGGTAGCGTCTGTATTCTGAAGGTATTTATATTAATTAAAATTAGAGTGTGAGTATTTCAAGACTAATGGGCACAGTGCGTAGCTTGTTGCGAAATTCCTCTCTATAAATATGGGGGCGACTGTTGGTGAGAGTCAGATGATTTAGGAGTTTAACCCTAGACTCTTGTCTGCATCGCCGCAGCCTACTCCGCGCCCTCGCTAGCATGCAGCAGCGACAGCGCTGCGCAGCTTCGTGCACGGTTTCTCATCAAGCCTACGTAGCGCCCATAGCGTCATCCCCTCCGTTGACGGTCCGGGAGGCGAGCTGTGATACTGGCTACTACCTATGTCTTAAAACGTAGCCACAATTTTAGATATACCCTAAACCAAATTATTTCACTAAATTCATAGGGAATCCAGAGTTGGTAAGCATTTGACCACGTAGCTTTTCAGTAATCAAGCCCAGCAGCACAGAGCTCCATGGGCCGGCCCAGTTCAAGAAATAATCGACCTCTCCTGAAAGAGTGTCTGCATTACGGCGCTGAAACAATAAAGCCCTATTATCCAACTGAAACGGACAGCCTTTTTGGAATGTTATTATTTTTGAGAGAGATTTACTTAAAAACAATCACAGTACAACGGTCATCATAGAAATACAATGAATACAGAGTTGATTGATTATTTAGCAATTATAAGAGAAAGACAGGATAAAATAGATAGATACTAAAAGAGGCAAACCAACAGTGGAAATAAAATAACACGACCTGCAACAAAAGTAAGTACATACATAACTTAGTGTTCAAAAAAAGAAATTGCATACATAACTTAAAATAATCAGAACTACAGTGACGGCGTGCTGGCGAGTGGCGCGGCACTCACACGTACAAAGTGGTGCTTGTGAAACTCTGGTGCTGTGAGTAGCCGACGATATGGATGAACACTGCTGGATGCCATGGCGGCGGTCACAGCACTACCCGCACGCCATAAGCCTGCTGTTGTTCGCCGACGATGGCGGTCGCCGGTGCAGTGTTGGATGCACTGCGGCGACGAAACCAGGGCCAGGAAGTCGCCAGCATGGATCTGCAGCCGCACTCTGTTCACGTGTCTCGCTCGTGCATGCGCAGCCGCCGCCAGAAAGAAGGTCAGCGGCGGCAGCACCGCATCCGCAGCGTGCTCCAGCGCGCCCATAGCTCGTTCGATGATAGGCCGGACGCTGGCTCCCGTGCCGGCTGCGTGCACCACGAGAGGCCGACGACGAGCACGCGCGCTCCATCACCGCCAGTCACTGGACTCGGAGGACGACCTCCAGCGCCGCGCTCGCGGCTCTCGAAGAGGATTTGGCCTAGGCATAGAGCTCCACACCCGTTGTCGCAGCGGGTGGCTCTCACGGAGTCCGTGGCGCTGTCACCATCTCCAGAAGAACAATGCAAGAAGCTGCTTAGACATCTGACTCCTTGCACCTCTTGCCGGTCTCCAAGAACTCCGGGTCCACGTATCCACGCGTTCCATGACACGATGCTTGTTGTTGGCGGTGCGGCACCATGGTCCAGCAAGGCGAGCAAGCCCGAGTCTCTAACTTGGCGTTGAGGCTCCCTCGTCCAGCATTATGTTGCTTGGTTTGATGTCGCCATGAACCACATGGCTGGTCCCGCTATGTCTACTCCATGAAGATACTGGAGTGCCTTCCCCAAACCGATTAATGATCCTGTGCCTGCAACACATTGCTGATCATGTTCAGAACTTCAGATTCAATTAATAGAATAGAATGATCAGTGGTTATGTTGTTATTGCATACTCCCTTCTCCAAAATATGCTCCGTTACTTAGCCTTTAATTTTTGTTCTAGTTAACTCACATTTCTGTAATTTTGTTACTATGCTTCTGCTTATATATATACACAAATTCAAAAGGTAAAGCTAACTATCACTTGCAGCAGAAGGAGTGATACACCTTATCTCATTTTGAGTGGAAAACAGAGCTACAGATCAGAAGCAGCAATCATTGACAGAGGGAGCTGTAGGGCAGGGCGTAGAAATGACTAAAGGGTTTTGGCACACCTTCCGAGTCATTTCTTCTACTGTGCGCTTGTGAATCTTTTTCAATGCAAGAGGATTGTCATAGCAAGGGCCACTTTAGCAGGAGAGTGCTGAAACCAAATTTATCAACAACATGTTCTCTATGGGTGAATCCAAGACCAACCATGATGAGATTTAATTTAATATACGAGAAGTAAACCTTAATGGCTTATTGGCGCTTTGTTTTGCATCCTGAGTCTTATGAATAGGCTATTTATACTATTTATTTGCAGCCTGTGTTTTGATTTATTGACAGGCCGATTAGAAACTTTAGAACACCACTATTCATAAAAACTAAACCAAAAGAACCAAAAACTTGGAGTGAGGAAGGGGTAGTTTACCCAATAGTAAATGAGTAAATAGTATCCCTTAATATACTCTCCCTCAATAAAATCAATTGCTTGTATAATATATACCTCCTAGCTCCAGTCTTGCAAATACTTAATAGCTTCAATGTTGCACTAAGATGTATGCTTAGTGCATTAATTCTCGATGTGAGGTATCCAATGCCTATAGCTTTTAGTAAAGTTTGTTAAAAACTAAAAGGAACCCATAATTATAGGAGAAACACCTTATTAATTGGGTTTCATGTACACCTAGTTTTAAATCGCCCGTCTATGACATTTTAGCGGCAGTGGCTGCCGCTACAGGCTATAGCGGCAATGATAGCCGACATTTAGCGGGCTATAGCCGACTATAGCTAGCTAAATGCCAAGTATCGAGCCTTTTCTCAAAGCTATAGCGGGCTATATTGGCAGCTATAGCGGCTATTTAAAACTATATGTGTACATCATGTACATGTGGCATTCAAATTCCCTCAACAAGTTGTCTTAAAACTTTTTCGAAACAAATTATATTTAGAACGGAAAGAGTAAGATGGCACACACCTGTCGTCCCAACTAAGAGGCGGCCTGTCATCAGTAGGGTAGAGATGGTTTGTCGAGGCTGCCTCTAGCGATGAAAGCTCATACACAAGGTGGAGGCCATGGCTGCTGTCGCACCACCCAAACAATCTGACAAGATTTTGTGCCGTAGCCTGCTTATGATCTCCACTTCCGCCTGAAACTCTCTCTGATCCTCTTCATGGCTTCCTTGTCGGTCGTTCCTACGGATGTCAGCTTCTTCACCGCAACCTGCTGTCGCTTTGTCATCCTCCCCACGGTAGACTTCGCCGGAACCCCCTCTTCCGAGGCCTCCGCAGCTCGTCGAATTTGTTGGTGGCCTTGACCCAGCTCGCGAGTACTGGTACCATCTGGGGCCATGGCCTATCTTCTTCTTGTCCCTTGCGTGCTGGCTTCGTACCAGCGGGAAGCAGCTATCTTCGAGGCACAGGCGATCACCACACGCGATGCCGAAAAGCGCTTGACCACGATGACGAGGTGCAAGGGTTTCCCACACACGGACACCACGGCGGTGCTGCTGCTGGCCAACTCCATTGTCGTAATGGCCACGCCGCTGCTGGCTAGCGGCTGACGACGGGTTCACCGTCGTGCTTGGACTCCGGTGGTGGCAGCTGGGAATGGGATTTCACGACGCGGTGGCTTCCAGATCGGGCTGAATGAAGCCAGGACGGCAGCTGGGTGCGGCTCGAAGAAGTCGCCGGTGGCCGCCGAGGAAGCCAACCGCGACGGTGTCGGGGAGGCATTTCGTCATGTGCACGTTCGTGCTGACGTGGGTACGGAGTACCAGGGCGCCTTGGATCTGGAGATCCGCCGACAGGACCGTCGTGTCGTTTTTGTACCTCACCGTGGCGTACTGTCATCGGGAGGCCGGACGACAGGGGTTACGCTACCACTGCCGACGTCAGCCCAGGATGCCGGGGAGACGATGGAGTTGACGTCGATGCCGACGTGGCTGTGTCAGCTCTCCCAGTCTCCATTGGGTGGGTGTCGGGCTCGACCGCCACGACCCGCTCGTACGCCCGTGGCGATGGCGGTGGCGTTGCTGGCGCCACGCTGAACGCAGCCCCAGGGTGCCCCGAAGCTGTCGGGCGGGTGTGCCGACGAGTGTATGTAAGCCCAGAAAGGAAGGCCATCCGTCGCCTGGCCCGTACTTTGCTGTCGTTGCCGGAGATGATCTGGAAGGGAGAAGGTGGTGGTGAAGCTGGCCACGGCGCCCGTGGAGATCCCACAGTGGCTTCCGGTTGCGCGTACCACACCGGCCTACACGCTGTCGTTGATCGCCTGCGTACCTGTCGGCCTTGAGGTCGAAGCGTCGATCCGCTGAAGCTAGCCCGGTAAGAGTCTGATTGCTGTAGTTGAGCTCCGAGGCGTAGTTGCTGAGTGGCAAAGTCAAGTTGAAGGGACACTGAGGCAGCATGGGGTACATAGATGAGCAAGAGATGACCAGGAGTAGCGAGAAAGGAGGCTCAGAGGAGATCGCCCGAGGCGTTCTGCTGTGGTTGGGTGGGATCGCTGGGGGAACAATGGAATGAATCAGCACGAATGCGGTGGTTTATATGCTAGTCCGAGGACGACAGTGCAATGCACAGGGATCTCAGTTCCCCTTCAAAGAGAAAGGGAAGCTGGGCAATGCACGTCCAGGAATGAATCGGGGCTGATTCATGGACGTGCATCATGCTGATGTACCAGATCAACTAGTTCCTCCGTCGAGGGGAAAAATGTAATTTTTAGAAAGTGTGCTATTCAAATTAGCTCAAAATTTGACCAAGTTAATATTAGGCGATATTAGCTCAAAGTAGTGACTCTAAATAAATGTATCATTCAAAATATATTTTATATAACTTACTTATCTAAATTGTGTACTTATTTTGTTTCATGAATATTAGTACTTTTTACCCTCTCACAGCCATTTGTTTTATTGAGCCGTCTGCGATGCTTGTTTTTATGTCTAGCTGCAGCTTAGCTGATTCATGCACTTTGCTGCACCATTCGCGCTAGTTCAAACATTAGAAGTGAGTGTACTTGCTTGCCCATCTAAAATGCAAAGACGGTAATAAAATGAAATGGAGAGTATAAATCTGGGTCAACATGTTTGTCCTCACGAGAGTTTTGCATAACCGCGTGGAGTACTGTTATAGTAGTTTCTTTCAAACCTCAGCTTATATTCTTCTTTGGGTGTCTCCTGACGCCGGACCCAGAGCACCACTACTCGAAAGCGGAATCTTTGCGTCTCGTGCGAATTTCGAGGCCGGGATGCAAAGAGGCCTGCACGCACTCGGGTAAAAGGCTCTTTGCTAGTGATCGCGATACTCGGCAAAAGCAGCTGCTTTAAGAAAAGCGGACACTCCACAAAAGAGGTGCCAAGAAATGGGGCTGATCAATTTCTAAGCTCAGCCGAGTGATTGACACTTTCGGCAATTTTGTAAATAAAATTAACCTTTTGCCGAAGTGCTAGGTGCGGAAGGCGCTCGGCAAAGAATAAAACACAAAAAGGCTGCCCGAGTGCCATGTGTGAGATACCAAAATGCTGCGAGCTTTGGCTGCGAGAGTGCGAACAGTGCAACACTCCATCCTCGACACGCGAAAGCTTTTCCGATTGCAAAATAATGGCCTCTGTGGAGTGCGGGCACTCAGCTTGACAGTCCCCCTGTTTCCCCGCTCTCTACTCACACGAGCTCCCCTTTATTATTAATCTAATAGTACAACAGCCGACACTGTTCAGACCGATTGGACTAAAGATGTCTTTGTGACTGCACGCGAACGCGCTTACGACGCGTACTTATGTCAACACTAGTGTACTATCGTACTGTACTTGTTTGGTTGGTCCCAGATTCCATGTTGGAGGAGAAAAACGCACCGCAAGTTCTGCGGCGACCCCGTGAGGACTGATCATTATAAGTAAGAGTGACGCGTTTTCGTCGTTTCCATGCTCCACTGACGATGACTACATGGGCTTGTTTTTCTTCTTTGACTCAATATATGTACAACATATAAACTACTAAAAACAGATCATGGCAACCTATTAGAAAAACTGTAAACTACTTTTCAATGATAGAACAACAAAAAGGAATCTCTACGACTACCGTTCTTCATGGAAGTTTTCATGATTGCTGCATGGTGCATTTGGAATGATTTCTTGGATTTTCAATGACAAACCCCATTGTTGGCTTCTTCTGCAAGGCTTCCTTTTGCCCACTGAAGTTAAACTTCATTTGCATGGAATCAAATCATGTACCTCCATCTGTAATGAATTGATTAAATAGCGCTCCTTTAGTTTTGTTCTCCTTGTCACTAGTGCTCTTTTAGTGGCAGTTGGCTCTTGGCTAACTACTGATTTGTAAGTGTCACTATGTACTTCCCCTCTCGTTGTTTTAATAATATTTGGTGTGCTGTGCTCGAGCTGCTTTGCTAAGCAGTTAACTTAAAAGAGAGCTTCATCTAACAATGCCGGTCCTGACTTTTGATTAATGTGTATATATAAATTTTCTTAGCCAAGTTAGCGAAGTTTTTGATAGTGAGTGAACATAATCTTTCTATGAAATTAACATTTGTTTCCATGCTGCACTCTTTAAAATGTCGCCGTGATAGCTAGCACGGGCAATCTTCATACCAGTCATTATAAGAGTTTTGACGCCGCTTCTCGCCGCTTCCCTCCATGCTCTCTTTCGACTGCACTCTACTCACTGGCTTGTCTTCTTGACTAATATATACAACATATAACACTAAAAACAGATCATGGCAACCTATTAGAAAACTGTACATTCTGCTCTCCCTCTAGAAAATCTTTGTTTATTGCTTTTGCTCATTCATGAGTAGCCACATGTTATGCCATTGTTTTGTGTTCTCGGATCTACAACCGCTACGCACTACATACCTGACATACTTCTTTTATAGGGGCAATTTGGTAATTTTCACACATATGCTATTCCCTCCCCTCAACCTAGATGTTGAGTTATTTGTGGAGCGGAGGGAGTAGTTATTAGGAAGTTTCCTAGCATTAAAATGCATATATTTCATAATACATCAAGATGTGTATTGCTCACTTGAATTTGAATTCAAATCAGTTTTGTTAATGTTCCTATATTTGCACTAAAAGAAAGATAGCACACCTAAATGTATTACCATTTACAAAAGTTTTCATTTCTGGTGGTAGTCAAATGTATAAAATATCTGAGACATCTAAAGAATTCTTACTATTGTGCTCCTCCATCCTATATATAATATAATCACTTGGCGTTCAAATCTTGTCAAATAAAATAATGTAAAGCGTAAGAGTTATTTTTAGTAGGATCCACCCTGTAAAAAGAGGCGTCCACATACCTAAAATACTACCATACCCTATTCATATGTGCGTAGAAATATTTTAGGGTGTTTGGTTCCCGCTAAGGTTCGGCCCCACCTAATTAACTTGCGCTGCCACTTCGTAGCTTGTTTGGTGTTTGTGGATTGCATTCCAGATGGCGTGGCCGCCACACATCCTTTCCACTTTGGCCATCTTTTCTCCACGCCACACTTTGGGAGTGGCACCACAATGTGCATGGGGGCTATGAACAAAACAACCCCATTCTAAACTTTTAAATGAAATACTATGGAAGACACAATAGAGCAGTTTAAATGCGGTGTGAATTTTGCATGCTTGCAAATACGACTTATTTCTTTGGAGCGAGAGGTAGTATAAAAAGATATGGTTTGCATCGGATATATATATGTATTTGTTTGTATATCACCGTCCCTTAGTAGTAGCATTTTACGAGAATCACTTATTTCTGTTAAATCAATTCTCAATTTCCACTGAGTAAATTTGATTGATTTTTGCGTCTTTTTATAAAATGTTTAAAAATACAAAATCCATCTAACACAGTGCGCCCAATTAAGACACAAAACCAGTGTCCATCACTCCCGATTCACAAACCGTGTCCGCCGAGCTGGTCGGTCAAGATACGAGATGCCAATGGTGGGACAGCAAAGAGACCGGAGGTCACGAGACATACAGCTTCGTGGCTTCGTGGAAACTCATAAGGGACATGCTACAGAAAAAGAGTCTGAAAGCGACGGTCACTCCCGATCATAGGGAGTAGTGAAGCCGCTTCCTTTCGCTAAAGAAATCAAAGGCAAAGGTACAAACTGATTATCAATTTGTCATCCAGTGCTGTATACAAGATCGACGGTAGCTTTTTATATTGTGGGCAAAGGAACCAGGTTCTCGATCCTACAAACAGGCAGGAGAGACCGCCCAGAGCCAAACAATGTAGCGTATTCATAATAACAACGGCAATGACTGAAAAAAACCGAAAAACTTTTTGGAAATTAGAGGGACCATTGTATCCTCTTTTTATGAAGTCATGTGTATAAGCTTATCATCTTCGTTCTTTTGGCTTGTAGTAAGGGCATCTTCAAGAGTTCCCTAAACACTCGATCGCATCCTTAGTTTCTAGAAAGATGGGAAAATCTCTCTCCAACAACTCCTAATCCGCCCTTCTTGTTATAAAAATAACTAGTTTTTACTATTACAAAATATATATGTGATAATATGAAGAACAAATAGAGAAGAAGGAATGTGCGGGTTCTCTTTTCACTTGTGTTCTTTCCGATACATATTCATAGAGGGTGTGAGTGACTTAGGTTCGATAACCATTACTATAAAAGAGTTAGTGACGTGGTGATTTGATGAGAAATTCCTTGGAAAAGGCACGAGAAAAATGCTATCTATTTATGCTTAAAAGGTTTGACATATTTTTGGATGAGATGACATATTATTTGGATTGAGATTTATTGAAAATCTTTGGAAAAGAAAAAAGAAATGAAATATGGCTTGCAATATATATACATGTGTATGTATATGTGTATACATATATACTGTACACAATACTCACGTACTTAACTCGGCATGCTTGCTTGCTAGTTGATGGACGGGATTTCAAATTGAGATGGGCGACGTGCAGTGCTGACCGCTGGGCTCTTGGGCAGGATTTTTTTTTTAATTAGAAAATCTTGTTGCTGGTTTGCTGCTTTTTTTTATTTTTGTTTTGAGATGAAGGTAGATTCTTATTAATTACCCAAGGAGCCATACATATCTCCCTGGTGCCAATTTACAAACACTTTTAGCAAGGGCATGAGCCTCACAATTAGATTCTCTACCTTCATGCTTAAAGACAATTTCCTGAAACAAAGTGCTCCTAGCTTTAATTTCATTCAAGATTGAGGAATAAGCACATAAACTTTGCTTCTGAAGATTTATAATCACTTCCAAGCAATCTAAAGCAATTATACATTTCCGCACATCCATATCCATGGCCAAGGAAATTGCTTCATTGCAAGCCAGAGCTTCCAAAGATGACGGATCATTTAAACCAGCAATGACCATAGCACTTGCAGCTATATAATTTCCTACATTATCCCGACATACCACACCAACACTCTCCTTGTCTCCAGATCGCGCTACCGCACCATCAACATTAAACTTCAAGAAAGCTTCAGGTGGAGCTATCCATTTTGGTGTTGGTTGCTTGTTTCTTATTGACTTTGTTGTTTCATCATCCTCGATCAATCTAGATAGTTTAAGATCATCTAGATATTTTGTAATAAAGCTGAAGATCGATAATGGGCTTTGGAATATATCTTCATGTAATGCCTTTCTCCGAGCACCCTAGATTGCCCAACATATGACTAAAAGTCTTTGAAATTCTTTTTGTAGATAAAGTTTCCTGCATAAAAACAGCCATGTCTTTGGATTATCGATTCCAGTTGTAATAACATGTTGAGTGAGATCCTCATCCAGTAGAGCCCAAATACATCTTGACATTGTACAATACTCCCTCTATCCCAAATTATAAGTCGTTTGACTTTTTTTTTGCCTCCAAGTTTGACCATTCGTCTTATTCAAAAAATTTGCGCAAATATTGTCAAATTCAAGTCATTCTTTAAGAACTTATATTAATAAAAAAGCCACAGCAAAAAAAGTGATATTTTGCAGAAATTTTTGAATAAGGCAGTGGTCAAACTTGTTGTCAAAAAAAAGTCAAGCGACTTATAATTTAGGATGGAGGGAGTAGAAAAAAAGCATGGCGCCATGAGTCAATACTGGCATTACATAATTTGCACGCATTTTGATCACTCATTGCTCTTTCTTTAAGAATTTCTCCGGTTGGTAAAGAATTATGGGCTAATCTCCAAGCAAAAATATGAATTTTTTGATGTACCTTGACCTTCAGAATAATTTCCATCTCCTTTTAGTTCCTTCAGTTGCTTGTTTGCTGCTTGGGAGCTGCTAGCTGTTGCGTGGCCGAGCGTTGGTCGACTGATTTATTCCTGCTACCGGCTGCTGCTGCCCAGCTAAGGCCCAGGCGGGCGTTGGTGCTGCTGGCCGCCAGCCCAAGCCCAAATCACTCGTTGCTGCTAGCTGGTCCGTTTTTGGTCACCATGTGGAGCTCAGGTATCGAACCGGTCCGTTTCCATCGAAGGGAGCACCGGTCCGTTTTTACTTGAGTAAAGTCCATTTTTGCCATGGAACTTTTAGGCGAAGTCCGAGAATGACTATCAAACTACAAAACCATAAATCTTTGGCCATCCAACTCTTAAAACCGTTCATATTTGACCATCGGGGCGGTTTGCCAGGTGGTTTCACTGCTGTGCACACCACGTGGTGGTGAGGCTGCGGTGCTGCTGCTCGCACGCGCGCCTGCGAGGCCACGGCGAGCTCCACGCGTGTGTGCCGGGAGGCGCGGCGAGCTCCACATGTGTGCCGGGGAGGCAGCGGCGTAGCTGCTCTCGTGCGTGCCCGCGAGGCCGTGGCGAGCTGCACGCGTGCGTGCCAATGTCGCTGTAGTGCCACTGCCCGCACGCGCGCCCGCATGGCCGCGGCAGAGCTGCTCGCACCGCGCCAGCGTGGCCGCCGCAGAAGCTGCTCGCGCGCGTTCCGAGGCCACAACAAGCTGCACGCGCGTGCCGGCAAGGCCGCAGCGGGCTGCTCTCATGCGCGCCCGTGAGGCCGTGGCGAGCTGCACGCGCGCGTGCCAGCGTCGCTGCAGTGCCACTGCTTGCACGCACGCCTGCGTGGCCACGGCGAGCTGCACGCGTGTGCCGGCGTGGCCGCTGCAAAGCTGCTTTCGCGCGCGTGCCCGCGAAGCCACGGCGAGCTGCACGCGCGACGTCGGCAGGCCGCGGTGCTGCTGCTCGCATGCGCGCCCCGAGGCGGCGGCGAGCTGCACGCGTACGCCGCCCGAGGCCGCGGTGCTGCCGCTCGCATGCACGCTCGCGAGGCGGCGGCGAGCTGCTTGTGATAGAGCGGCTGCTCGCATGCCTCTGCCTCGGCTTCCCCACATCGTGATGCTTCGAGCTCTATTCGTCTGTGCCAAGCCTCCTCCTTTGCTAATTGTGCGCGCTGCTCCATGCTCCGTCCTCTTGCCCACGGGATCAAAAAGTAGCAACCATGGGGGACTCCATGAGCTGGAAGATGAAGATGACAAATGGAGCCCATCTAGTAGTGGCTGGTGCTGCAGGATTCGGTTGTCAGATATGGAGAGAGAAGTGGGCCAACAACTAGGCCCCACTGCCACGTGGCATCCACATCAAGCGAAACCATCCACCAAACCGCCTTGATGGTCAAATATGAATGGTTTTAAAAGTTGTATGGCCAAAAGATTTCTGGTTTTGTAATTGATGGTCATTCTTGGACTTTGATAAAAGTTCGATGGTCAAAAATGGACTTTACTCTTTTACTTCGAAGCTGAGCCGCTCGCCTCTAGAAGTCTTCACAGAAAAGCAAGCGCCGCCGCCGCTAGTTCCAGAGTAAAGAAAAAAAAAAGTCCGCTCTCTGCCCGTTGGTGAGCTAGCCGTTGGGGCCTGAGAGATTGCTGGTGTATAAAAGTGAGCTGCATCACCTCTCTGCTCTCTCTCTTGTCCAACTCGAAAATACTCTAAGCCTGTTCTTTTTCTCTGTTTCTTGCAAACACTAGAGAAGAAAGCTCTCATCCTCTCCTCTCTCGATCTGCCGATTTGAGCTGAAATCTTTTGAGAGAGCTTGTGCTAGAAGCGTGATTTGAGAGCTCCAAGAGGATTGCCTCTCTCTCCTCTCCAATTCGTTGGTGGATTTGTGTTCTTGAGGAGGATTTGAGGGAAACCCTAGTCATTGCATATTGTGATTCAATTTCGTGGCACTAGGTGGTGATTGCAATTATGGTAATCTTATTGCTTTTGGTGATTGCCGTCACCTAGGCGGTTGGAGTTGGATTGATTGGTGAGGGATTTGGCGATTGTGTCCGCCCCAATCAAGGTGGTATTGTGAGGGGTTCTTGAGCTTTCTCGATTGGAGCACCCAATTGCTACTTTAGTGTATTGCTCGTGGCTTGTGGATCCCCTCTTTTGAGTGATTCGTTCGAGCTCCCTCCGAGGGATTTGGCACCGGCCATTTAGCTTGCGAATCATCAAGTGGGTGTATCGCCACAGCGGAGACTAGCGTGCCGACAAGCATGTGAACCTCGAGGAATAATCATCGTGTCAATTGTGATTTGTTCGATTTGGAGATTTCTTATTGACATCGGTGATTGGCTTCATACCTCTACTCTACACCGGCGGTATATCAACCCCCTCTACTCTTGTATTTATATATATCGTTACCTTGAGTAGTAGTAGTTGTTCTTGCTAGTTGTTCCTCACTAGTTGTGTAGTGCTTTCACTTAGGATCCACCTAGAGATTTAGTTTGTGTGCTCCCTAGAGACCATAACTATATAGACATATTTGTGTAGGAGGCTTGCATAGCTAGAGAGAAGCATCGCTTAAATTGCTACGCTATCTTATTGTCTAACCACTTCGCTTAAGTGTTGTTGTATAAATTTTTATAGGCTATTCACCGCCCCTCTAGCCATTTAGGACCTTTTCACGCGGCCGATTTGGCACCGGCCCGAGCTACACCGTGGCCCGGATTCGGCGGCCCGGCCGGGGTCTAAGGCGGACAGCTGGATCGGCGGGCGGCGAGGCAAAATCCGGCGGGCGAGGCGAGCTCGTCGGCGATGGCGATGGCGGGTTCTGGCCGGGGCGGGATCCGTTGGCGGGGTTTTGGCGGCGGGATCGGTGGCGGGGTTCGGCTGGCCCCAGCGAGGTGGATCCAGGCGAGGTGGATCCCGGCGGGTCTAGGCATGGTACTGCCCCTAGATGGGCTCGGCGGGCCCATGGATGGGGGCAGCAGGCCCGTCTAGGGTTTTGCTTTTTATAACCATTTTCCGTCACCGGGCATCCTAATGTGCCGCCCGCGGATATCGATTTACCGTGGCGGGGAGCTGTAGCCCGCCCCCACGCAAAATGTCGCGATTAAGCGTGACCTTAGCGGCGTGGCGGGCTACGATTGTCCGCTTCCGCGCAAAATCTAAAGTGCGAATCACGTAAGCGTTTTTTGGTTACTAGTGTAAGTACATTTTGACCTCTAAGATGTACTTCAATCAATCAACAATTGGCTTGTAGTCCAATGGTAGAAGCGATCCGGTGGGGCGCTATCACGAGGGGGTTCAAATCACGGTGCTCGCATCTTTTCTAGATTTTTTTCCCAAAATTTACCGGCGTTATGCATTCAGTGATAAGTGGCGTTCCCGTCGATGACGGCGCCAATGGTGACTTCGGGGAATCTCTAGATTTGTCGGTGCTTTCAGTCCTCGGAGGTGCTCATAGGGGTAGGGTTTTTGCGCGTGTATTCGTAGGGGGTGAGTGTGCGTGCGTGTTATGAGTGTCACGCGTTTTAATGTGTAATTTAAAAAAAAGTTGTACTTTAATCTGATTTTCAACCTTGAACCATGAAACCATGTAATAAGGCATCCCCTAGCTATTGAAACCTAGCAAATTTTGCCCTGTAGCTAGTTTCAATGGTGCTATTTCTATTTCTAAGATAATAAATTTATAGCTGATCTCTAATCTAAATCTCCTATAAAGAGAGCCCCCACTAGGGAGTTCTCTGGGTTACGATTGACTAGCTTAATTGGTAACTGCAATTCAGTTATTGATCTTCCTTCCATGCACGAGGAACATAGCAGCGCGTGCTCCCTCCGCCACCCGTCCGCTGTTATCCGCGGCGGCCTCTTCCCTCGCGTCCAGGGAATGAAAGCGAACAGGCAGCGTCATGGCAACAAATCATTATGACTCTCTTCGACTCCCCATGGAATGAAACGAACAGGCACATATATTTATTTCCACATTGATTCCTTAGCAGCCTGTGAAAGAAACTGAACAATCACGCAACTTTGTGTATAAATACCTTTCCATATATCAAGCGGTGCTCGGGCTCGGTGTATCAATCGCTCAAGTGCAGCGGCGGCCATGGAATCAACCAGCACTGAAGCGGGAGAAAGGTCTAGAAGGGAGCGCGGCCATGGAATCCGACCTCCTCCGCCCTGCTCAAATTGGCGTAGCCGTGCGCATTTCGCTTCGAGCCTCAACCTGAAGAAGAGGTGGCGATTTGATGATGCAGAAAATGAATTGGTGGTGTGCCTCCGTGCTTCTTCCATTAGCCTGAATGCAAAGAGATTTGGGGCTGTTTGTACTAGCGTGAAGCAGGTCGAATGGCGGGCGCACCCTCGGTTCGCGGTCAATGGCGCTGGGCGGAGGCTTGGCATTCACGCGGCGACAGCGGCGTCCCGTGGCAGGAAGGGCTCGAGATCCTGCGGCGACATCACGCGGGCGGAGGCGGCAGCAACATCGTGTTGGCTGGCGGTGGATCGGCGCTGGCATGTGTGCGTCCGTGCGAGGAGGGGACGGAGGCGACGCACGGACCAGGATGTGGAAGAGGTATACTGGCAACGTTTCTTCTTTCTTTCTTTAACGACGATGGCGGAGTCTCCACCGGACATGGCATGCGGCGCGGCGAGGCTCCACCGGACATGGCATGCGGCGGCGGTTCCCATGAAGCGACGCGTTCTTATTGCGTGCAGATGCTGGAGGCGTTAATGGTGCCGATCTGACCGATGCTGGACACGTTTGAGCCCTCCGTCGGGTGCCCGGCGGCCTACCATGTCCTAATGGACCTAATCTTTTGAGTGTTGTTTTTATTTCTGACTTTTTATTATTTTTCCAATCTTTCTCCCTGTTTCCGACCAGCCGTGATCGATATGCTGCTACCTGCTATGCCTTTTGCACTCCCCTCGTGGCGCCGGCCATAGCTGTCCTTTCAGTCCAGCTAGGTGCTCTCCACCATGCATCCCATATGCATACAGTGGTGTTCATCAGCACATCCGGATTAATCTAGGCTGCAGCAGACCATCTCCCACTCGATCGATGAAGGATCAAACTCCAAAGGCTGTTGTGTTTGGCGTGTTGATGTTCGTTTCTGTATACAGTTTTTGAATTGAAATCTCGAGATGTGTCTCTGTTGATGTATTTGATGTGATTTTGACAAATAATATAGTTTCTTTCTTGAATTAAAACCTTGCATGTCCAAAGTAGGTTAAAATGTCTCATCATAAGTTTAATACTTCATGGCTCCCAGGAATTAATAAAAATTCAAACCTATACGGCTCGCCCAGCTGATTTAATACGTGCAGGTCACATGCTATGTACGACATACAACAAATTTTATTATGCATAGGTCTATATTTAATTATTTTCTTATCAAAAGATACTATTAGTAATAAAATTCTTAGTGATTAATATTGTAACACATCTATAATTTTTTTCTTCATACCCACGGCATACCCAGCGGCAAGTATGAACTAGTACAGTTTTGCTTTTTTAAAAATATTATCTATTTTTTTTTGGGTGCTCTATTTTAGATTTATTTAGATTTTATTTGTTTAAAATGAATAATGAGCACCACTACGAGGAATAAAGAATTAGGAACGTACATAAATATGTTCCAAATAACTATATATAATATATAGATCAGTATATAAACATATGTAGGTAACACACTTTTAGAAAATAACTGTACTAGTTTCATATTTTTTCCTGATTTAAAGCAACTTGTTTTCAATTTTTATATAGTAAAACAAGATATTCATTTTTTTAATAAAATATCAGTATTTTTCTGTATGCTTGCAGAAATATCTAACATTCGTCATAAGAACTATAAAAAAGGGACATGATTTTTATATAATTTTTTTTTGCCTATAACTTATCTTACAAGTTAATAATTTCCTTTCATAAGTTGGAAACATGCAAAATTATTGTATATATGTATATATTTTTGTTGATGGTTTTAGATAGATTGATTGTAAACATCACTTTTCAATGATTGTTTGTCGAATATAACCCAAATGATCAACTTGTATCGAGCAATTGTGGGAAAATGCCTAGATTAGTATAGTTGGTTGTTATGATGGCTCTAGATGAGGAGCACTTGACCATGCTTTACATTTGAATTGGTACTTATTAAGGCAAAAGCGTATGCCATGTATATTTTTGAATCAATTGTACATGAGAGAGATATAGTTGGTTGTTATCTTATCATTCGTTAATGATGATTCTAGAGGTGCAATAGGCCGTGATTTACATTTGACATGGTACATACAAAGCAAAAGCGACCGTGTTACTTATTTTGAATCTACTATGTAAATTTGAGTTTTGTACTAATGCATACAATTATCAAATAGAGTATCAATTAGAAAAAATACATAAATGTGGAGAGTTGGATATCAGAACTATTGCGTTTACATATTATTAACGAAATCAATTCAAAGGACAATACAGTTGTACTCTGTTACCTGCTAAGTTGTAACTTTAAGATACTAGTAATTAAGTTACTAAGAAAGTCTGTTAGGTAATCATTTGTACATTGGTTAATTCCTATTAGCATTTGCCATTGTACCTGTGCAATTTACAAGAACAACTTGCAGATAGACGTAAAATCCCTGTTTCCCTCAAGCGTACAGTAACACAATCGATAATATTAGTCAGAACTCATAAAAAAATCCATTGATTTGCTACAAACCAGAAGGAGCCAAAATGCACATGGTAAGTGACATAATAATGCAAGCTATAGAAAGATACCATTTCTTCATATAATCTTCTTCTTACTATGCTTTGCTGCATACCTGATTTTAGGCACTATATAACTTTTATTGTAGTTTCTTTTTATATGTTGTACAACCAATTTCCAGCATGCACACACACGTCCTTTGGTTTATGCCTAACTCAACATTCCGTTTCTTTAGATGTTGCACGCACACCTTTAGCCAAAAAAATATTTCAGAGTAGCTTATCTCACAATATTAATTGTATCTTGTATTTAGATTTTGCACATTGAAATCATCAAGGATAGCATCAGCATTGTACAAAATGTCACCAACAATAGATATCTAAAAAAAAAAAAAGGTAATGCATACCCAAAACTCTATTTATTTTTCCATTGGAAGCAAGGAAAACAAGTAAAATAGCACATGACAAAACGCAACCACAGTTCTAGGCAACCAAGAATCTAGGCAAAAATAGCCCAAATGATAGAAGCACCATTTTTAGTCTCCTAAATTCTCCAAGAAATATATATGCAAAGCATGCCTCGATTTCCACTCTCTTCCCCACCACGACCTCAAAAACACCAACCCCGCCCTCTCCGCCCGGGGCGCCACCACCACCATTACCATTCCGTCCCGCGGGAATAAGGGGGCGAGCTCCCCTCCCCCGGCTTCCCGCCCCTCCTCCTAGCGATCGCGCCTCCTCCCCGGCGTCCCAGCGGCGGTCGGGTCGCCCGGGTTGGCCGGGCTGGTCCTGGTCGGGCCCTCCCATGGCGTCGCCCGAGCAGGAGGCGGCGGTCGGCGACCGTCGTGGAGGGGCCAGCGATGTGGCAGCCGGGTGGAGGAAGCGGCGGCTCTGGAGGAGGAGATACGGTTGGGTCCTGGAGGAACCTCGACATTGCCTGGCGCAAGTCGGAGGAAGTCGGTGAGTCGCGGTGTATTTCTCTCTTTTTTTTTTGAAGGAAATTTGCATCTTTTAATGGTAAGTACGTATTCAATTTCAGTTAAGGCTATTGCGTACATGGTAAGCTAGAATTTACTTTTTTTTTGTGATTCAATCTCATGATCTTTTGTGGGTGCATGCTTTTAGTTTTATTTAGGATAGAAGTGCATTCATAATAATCCTCTGGATCATTGCAATTCTTTCCTCTGTTAATATTTACCAAGGAATAAATGATTGTTTTTATCTTGTTTCTCTTGAAATAACACAAAAAGGAATATATTGTCTTGGTCTCTTAGAATAGGTTTTCATCCTCTTTGAGAGCTTCAATTTTTTCTCTAATATCGTTAATGCTAGTTTGAATTATGAATGCGAATTTCATCTCACATTCAGCTGACTTAGCTTCATATATACTTCATAATCTTATCAGACTTGGCTCAATAAAAAGTTACAAGTTGGAGACGGATTAAGTTGTGTTCATAATCATAACCCTGCACCTGCAATGCTCTTTCTTTTTTTGCGATCACGCCGAGGCGCGCTCCTGCAATGCAATTTATAACAGAGTCCTTAACTCATTTTTATAGCTAGCTGGCTTCCTATATGATTACTCTCTCTTAGGCATTGATAACGCTAGATTTAGCTGCCATGATTCCTTCTTTGCTATGCGCCTTTGTTCCTTTTCACTCTTCACCTTATAAAACAGGGTGATGGCCAGCAACCTAATTGTAGTTTATAAGTAGTTACTTTTCTGATCATCGTGGTTGTCATGACAACGAGGTGGCCTTAATAAGGGTGCACTTCGAACCTGCCGCATAGAATACCTTTATTTTTTTGTTTAAGACTGCTGATCCACTGTTCCACTTAGGTTCTAAACAACACCAATCTTGTAATCGAGTACTTCACACATACTGTCATTAGGCTTCTAGCACAGATTTACACTTAAGTGATATAGCGCTTGTTTAAAAAAATGGTATAGTCTATTTTTGTATCTTTGGTATGAAACACCTATTTCCATTTGTTGTTAGCAACTTACCATAATCAGGGTCATTTTAATTGGTCCTTCCTTGGGTTTGAGAAATGCAGCAATAAGAAGGTATGGGGCAGCCAACTGGTTGCGAAGGACAGTTGGGGTAGTGTCTGCCAAGGACCTTGCAGAAGAGCCTTCCGAGGAGGAATTCCGTGTTGGCCTGAGAAATGGCATTATTCTCTGCAATGCACTAAATAAGATTCAACCTGGTGCGGTACTCAAGGTTGCATTTCTCTCCTTCAGATCTGTTGTATTTCATTTTCTACTGTGATTTTGCATGCTAAGTATGACGTTTTTAGGTTGTGGAGGTGCCATCGGATTCTACTGTCTCTGCCGATGGTACAGGTCTCTGTGCATATCAGTACTTTGAGAATGTGAGGAATTTCCTCAGTGGCCTGCAAGATTTAGGTCTTCCAACATTTGAGGCATCAGACCTGGAAAAGGTTACACTAGTCTAGTTTATTTACTTTTTACCTTGAACGATCGACACGTTTTTATTAACACCACAATTTTGGTACTATTTAGTGGATTAACCCCTGTTTAATAAGGAGTGCTGCTGTAAAAAACTATTAACTAATTTTATTTATATTAGCCATCAAATTTTATATTTCCACTTGCCATCAACCTCAGGGTGGACAAGGTGTTCGAGTTGTAGACTGTGTTCTTGCTCTGAAGTTATTTTTGTGATGCTAAGCAAATGGGAAGACAATCTCCATTCAAATATGGTGGCATTGTAAAGCCTATGTCTGCAAAGTATGCCGTTCGCAAGAATAATGAACCTTTACAAAGGTGATGATGAGGAGTCACTCAGCTGAATTACTCCGAGATGACATATCACTGGAGCAAATAGGTCTTGATTTTTCTCTAGAACCTACTGAAATAGTAAGAATCCATCACCTAGTTCTTTCACATTATGTAACTCTCTTTTTAATTTGTTGTGACACTCATCTTCTTGGCTGTAGACTACTCCAGACTCCATCCGGATGCTTGTTCAAACAGTTCTCTCGGATAAGAAACCAGAAGAAATTCCATCAGTAAGCCTACTGTGTAGGTAGCTGTTTATGCAATGTTGTTGAGAGAATAAATATTTATACGGAATCTGTTTCAGGTTGTAGAATCACTCTTGACAAAAGTAATTAATGAATTTGAGCGTCGTACGGCAAGCCAGAGTGAATTGGTATATTCACTTCTTTTACCAGCCTTACAATTCCTGCTGCGTTTTTAATTTTGACTAAACCAACCATATCACAGTTGGACTAATAGAGATTATGGAACAGGCGAAAGATGCTATCGATACCAATGGCCGTAACTCAGTTTTGAGAATGGAATATCCATTTGACACCAATGATAGTAAGTCGTTATCCAGAGTGGACTCTCCAAAAGTGGAGTCTACTTCCCCATTAATCTGAAGGTATCCACTTTTTTGTGAATACAGTAATAACTGAATGTTCTTGATTTGCAAATCCATCCATCCCAAAATGTAATACATTTTATTTTCTCCTAATAACGAAACTAATTTGATATCGTAGATGTCGGTGTATTGTTCTATAAATTTGGTCAAAGCAAAATAAGTTTTACTCAAGACAAACTATCATTCTGGGATGGAATTATAGAACTATCCATTTAGACATGTCAAAAATTTTAATTTGTTCATTCGGGCTGAAATTGGTTTGTGCACTAATATTTCTTATTAGGCCACGGAAAATATTAAGGTGGATGAAAATAAGCAGAGCACATTGAGTCTGATGGAAGATGTAAGCACAATAGTACCTGCATCACTAAGCAATGATAATGTAAATAAAAATATGCCAAAGCCAGTGAGAAAGTTTGATCAAGAACAGAAACAGATCCAGGTATTTCAAATGTTTTGCATTCTTCAGTGGTATTTCAAATGTTTTGCATTCTTCAGTGAATCTGGTTGTATTTTCCACTATCATTCTGTGACTATTGAGACTGACTGTAGGATTTGAAAAGTAATATGTCCACTGTTAAGTCTTCCATGGAGCAGTTAAAACTGCTGTACTCAGAAGATCTTAAAAAGCTTGGTATATTGCGTGCTGAACTTTGTACATCTGTAATCATTTAACCTTTTCCTTCCAAAGTTTTTGGTGTTCATCATCGTATATTGTGTTATATTAGGTGATCAGTTGCGTATTGTTTCTCATGCGGCTTCTGGATACCGTAAGGTTGTTGAGGAAAACCGCAAGCTTTACAACCAAATACAAGACCTTAGAGGTATATTTTTTCAGTCTTATGTACTAGAAACATGAGGAATTTGTACTTCTGTTTCATGATTTAATGCGATGGGCATGCTGAAAAATCTCTTTTCTTCTTTGTCACAAGGAAATATCAGAGTTTACTGTCGCGTGAGACCATTCCTTCCCGGAAAAGTAAGTTCCTCGAGCAGTGTTGCTGGAACAGAAGATAGAACCATCACACTTTTGGTACCATCAAAACAAGGAAAAGACGCAAAGAAGTCTTTTACTTTCAACAGTGTCTTTGGGCCCCTGGCTACACAAGGTTAAACTCACACTCACAAGTTGCTCCACTAAATTATTTGTATGAAAGTAGACCTTTTTTTTTAGTTAAGTGACAAAATCTTTCAATTAGTGCAGAGGAGGTCTATACAGACATGCAACCTTTGATCCGTTCTGTTCTTGATGGCTTCAATGTTTGTATATTTGCATATGGTCAAACTGGATCGGGGAAGACCTTTACAATGGTGCTTGACCTGTAAACTATTACTTTTTACATGAGTATTGATACTTTTTGCAATATGAAAACATTGTTTTCTGGCTGCTGCAGAGTGGTCCAAAAGTTTTGACAGAAGAAGGGCTCGGTGTCAACTACAGAGCACTAAATGATCTATTCACTATCCAGGAGCAGAGGAAAGATACAACCTGTTATGAAATTTCTGTACAGATGATGGAGGTCTACAACGAGCAACTGAGAGATCTCCTTCACAGTGGTGGAAACAAAAAATATCCTTCCATACTGAGCTTGATACTAATCCTGCTCTTCGACATCTTAAGTATTTTTTGCATATATTGACCATCTATCTTATTTATGATATTGGACCTCCTTAACGCTAAGAAACATTGGAAATTCGAAATAATACTCAAAAAGGAATCGCAGTTCAGATGCAAATTTGGTTACAGTCACATCGACCTCTGATGTAATTGAAGTGATGAATCTTGGCCAAAAGAATCGTGCAGTTTGCTCAACTGCCATGAATGACCGAAGTAGTCGTTCCCATAGGTTTGTCTGTTGCTTTTGCATTAGTGCCTCCAGTTCCAGGCATGATGTTGAACTTGGTGTTTTTAGCTGACGTTTGAGTAAACCAATTGCAGCTGTGTGACTGTTCATGTTCAAGGACGTGACTTAACATCTGGAACAGTCCTAAGAGGTTGCATGCATCTTGTGGATCTAGCTGGCAGTGAGAGAGTTGGTAAATCTGAAGTGGTAGGAGAAGGCTTAAAGGAAGCAGCGCACATAAACAAGTCACTGGCTGCACTAGGCGATGTGATTGCAGCCCTAGCCCAGAAAAGCACACATGTTCCATACAGAAATAGCAAGCTTACTCAACTATTACAAGATTCTCTTGGTAACTATCCAAAGCTCCATATCCTTGGTTTACAACTTGTCGGCACCAAGGAAATGTGTTGTAATTATTTAGTTTCCATTTTTCAGGAGGACAAGCAAAAACATTGATGTTTATTCACATAGCTCCAGAACCAGATGCTATTAGTGAGTCCATAAGTACTTTGAAGTTTGCCGAGCGTGTTGCCACTATTGAGCTTGGAGCAGCCAAGTCAAACAAGGAAGGAGGAGAAGTCAGAGAACTCAAAGAACAGGTTCGTCTTCGTCTATGAACTCTGCTTTATTGCTTTCTTGAGTTCACAGGGCTTGTGACCAATGTCTTCTATGAAATTATGCCTCATTACTTTCTTCCTGCAGATTGCTTGCCTTAGGGCAGCATTGGCTAGGAAAGATGGAGACCAAGAGAGCATACGAAGTACTCAATCAAGCCCTGACATATATAGAATGAGAATGGGTAATGCATCGAGGCACCCAGAAGATGGAAGTATAGAGGTATTCCTTTTTTTTAGCCATACTTTGTGTTATGCTCCTTTCCTTGATCACAATTTGAATTGATCCATATTCATCGCTTGATACTTGTAATGGTGCTCAGAACGACTCAGTATTGGGAGATTTGGCTGAACACTCACAGTTCGGGAGCAGCAATTCCCTGCCAGAGTTGGGACCTGATGGCACACAAGATCTAGCCTTCTACCAAAGAAGCTACCCTGAACAGCAATGGAGCTGGTCTGGGTCTGTTGCAACAGAGGATTCCGATGATTTCGAGGTTGCAACTAATTGCTCGTCAGAGCTAGATTGTGTGAGACCATCTAGTGCCCCAAAAGTTTCAGGTTTAACAAATGGAGGGGGCTCAGCTGCAAGAAAGACCCAACTCAAGGGTGCAAAAAGTTCAGACATTAGGTAATCATCCACTTAATTTCTATCTTTAAATTATGCTAGAAGGTGACTAGCAAATGCTAAGATCCACTATTCTGAACTATGCTGTTTTATTTTTAATTACTTTAGAGTGAGTCCTGCAAAAGGTCATCACCACTACAGAAAAAGCTAAGTGCACCCTCACCGACGCTAGTCAAGAAGAGCGGAGCTGAAGGAAAGAAAACTCCGACTGGTAAAACAGGAACCAAGAAGTAAGCAATCCAGTTGAAACTTGGGTTTGATGAGGCCAACAGCACCATGGCCAGGGACAGATAAAAATGGTCACCCTACTGGGTGATACATTGATGTTTGTCAGATGAATGTGTCAGTCCTTTTGAGAGGTTCTGGATCTTCAGCCATATACTGTAAATCACTCGTTCATTTTTGTTTGTAGTACACATAGAAAAGAGGCCAGAAAAACCTCAAGGATGGGAAGAAAATCATGGACACAAAGGATGCTTTAACCTGCTTCCTAATGTGCATATCTATCAAAGTTGAGTAGATTTGTTCATGAGTCATGTCCAACCCTGTGATTGGTTGCTTGCAAACTTATGTGATCTTATCAACGGAACAAACGGGAGCTAAAACTTAAACACCCAAATGTAAACAGATTAACAAAATTAGGAAGTTTTGGAAATTTCTTTGAAAGTTTTGAATGTTCAGAAGTTTGGTTTGGATCTTTGTGACCAAAGTTTGGAAGTTTGAATTTGCACAATGTACTCAAAAGACATATTCAAAAACGTTCTTGACACTTTGACTTGAAATTTAGCCTGTGACTTATACACAAGGCACTTCCAACAACTACATAGACAATCTTTCAACTCCCATCACTAAATCATCAACATATCAAATAAAAAATATGCGTCACATGTCAAACACAACAATATGCCATCTAACATGAGAAAACCTATTTAATCAATCAACTCAATCAACTCATATGGCAAGAGGAATACTGAATTACAACTAGGCATAAGATTTCCATTGAAACCTGTAACACCTGGAAATTTGTAATTTTTGAAAATAGTTTAAAATGATTTAATTATGTATTTTATGGTGCATTGAACATAGGAAAAATAATAATTTTCCAAAAATAAAATCAAATATAAGGTTAGAGACATGCACCGATGCACAGGCCCAAATAGGTAGCGGCGGAATACCGTCTTCCTTCCCTCTCCCGTCTATGACCAGCGGCGTCGCTTCGCCTATGTCGGGCGGCGCTACCCCTTAACCTCCTTTCTCCACCCCAGCGCCGCCCGGGCGCTCTCACCAGAAACACCAGCGCCGCCACAACCCTAAGCGCCGCCTCCGTGCTCGTAATTCCGGCGCTCCATCGTCACGGTCATCTCACGGCGCCCGAGGTTTGTGTCGAGGTGAGGAGCCCTATAGAGCGTTTTTCCGTCTTCAATTTCCCTCCTTGGTGCTAATGCCTCCGTGCTAATGCGAAGCGCGGAGTGCGCGACTTGCTGCAAAAAGTGCGTCGGGCTACATAAGCGGAAGGACCGGGCAAGGAAGGTTTTGCTCAAGAAGATGGGGATCGAGGTCGAGGGCGGCGTGAAGATGCGGTCTCCTTTTGCTGAGCCGCAGGCTGCCCCTAACGGGGCCCTAATCACGAGGTCAACATGGAGGCCATGCGAGGTCTTCCTCTGCGGGGAAGAAGCGGCGCATCGGTGCAGCCGGTCTAGCATGAGGCGCTTGCGGTCTAGTCGCGACATCACGGTTATCTTGTAATAGGCTTACGAGTTGCATCCGGTAGTTAGGTTTCTTGCTTTGTATTGTGCTTTGTTTAGTTTTGTCTCTTTCTTTTCGCGGCGATGTGCGCTTTCGGCATCGGCTTAGTTTGTATTTGGATTTGGTTTTCCTCCTCTTAATGAAAAGCGGGTGAATGGCCCGATCGCGAAAAAAAAAAATTTCCCTCCTTGGTCGCTCACCCACCACCGGGCGTCGCGGGGAACCCCTCCGCCCGCCATTACGCGTCGCCGGTCGTCTTCCGTCGAAACCGTCTCCGATTAACCTCACGGTGAGAACCCCGGGGCACCCTTGTTTTTCCGCATCTTCAATTTCACGAATCATGGCAGCTAGGGCCTTAAGAGTCTGCAGCGCGGAGACCTTGCTTGTCGCCCGGCCATGCCTCGCGCCACACCACCACGCTTCTGCGGCGGTTTTCCGCGCGGGATGAGATCGCGCCACGCCTTCTCGTTCGTTCCATGCACTTAATTCATTGAACCGAGGACTATAGTGCCCATGCGTGAGCACCCGGGCGAGCTTCTTACGCCACCGGCCATGGCCTTGCGCCGCGGGAGCCCTTCCCCGCCCGTAATTTGGCCCCCATCGCACTTTCGTGCTGCTCCCCTCTTCACCCGGTACCCACGCCTTGGCGTTTGGTGGCCTGGGCCTTGTTTGGCGCGACGCCCGGGCGAGGCCCTGCCACCGTCGGCCCGCGGCGGCGCCGCCAGCGCCCGTTTCGGCCGGCGCCGCCCCCCTTGAGCCCATCTAATCGCGGCCCGTCAACTTTGAATCGGACGGCCGGAAACAAAACTTACCCTTTAAATTTTTGTCTTCTTGCAATTTATACCCTGCAGGTTTTTATGATTACACTACAACCCTTGCGCACTCCGTTGTTACGCTTTGTCCTCTGTAAAAGCGTAGTTAGTAATCTATCGGTTCGAAATACGTTTTCTTATATTTACCGTTTTGCCATCCAATTTCAAATGCCTATAACTTCTCCATTTTAACTCCGTTTTGATCCGTTCAAATTGTGTTGGACTCGTTATTAGATCCTCTACGCATTAGTATCATTGTTCAGTAGGTCTGTAATATTGAATTTTCGTAGTTAGAATTAATTAATTATTCCTCTATAGGAAATCGTGTAAATTCCATAACTTACTTGTTTTAGCTCCGATTTTCGTGATCTTTACGTCTATGTGATCGTAGCGATGGGTAGATCAGTTTTATGAACCTTTTATTCTGTTTTATCACTGTTTGGTGTACTGTTCTAGTATAGTCTTGTTTTCTTCGTGCATGATTGTCTTTGTATGTTGATGATCTATCGAGTATAGACGGTGAGCAGGAGCCATATTTTGAGGATCAGCAGTACCAGTAGGACTTTGGGGATCAAGGCAAGTATAGTTTGGGATTTACTATTTAAAGTTTATGATCATGTAACTTATTCGATGTTTATGCCATGAAACATAAAACATGATCTTTTAACAACATGGGAATTATACGTACTAGAGTATCCGGGATTTCTGATACAATTTGTGGGGGTTATATGGCTCTGACTTTAGTTCCCAAAGACCATTTTTCTAGCGAGTTTGGAGGAAGTGCCGAATTGGGTATAGTCTGCCCCCTTTCCACATATATGTGTATAGGCTGCGGTTATGTGCCATATAGGAAGGGTGGGTTCTATATCGGCGACTTAAGCGCCCCAACTTTTTAGGCGAACCTTTGGGGGCTTCATAGTGGTTTTGGTGTATTGGGCCTTGCAAACCCATACATTTAGGAATCCGCGACTCACGGTGAAAGTGTGTACCTCTGTAGCAGAGTTTATCAAACTAGTATACTAGCCTTGCTCAAGGACACGAGCGGCCTTGGAACCCTTTTACACTAAGGATGATGACTAATGTTGCTAAGAATTATGGTTTATCGTTTTATCATATTCATTATTTATGTTATATTGATCATAATCATTGGGTAGTTTTACCTTGCTATATTTCTTTGAGTTCGACATGGACTCACCCTTGCAATTTAAGCCCACTCCGACATTGGATCAAGAATGAAATGAGGATTACCGCCCAGGAGTACTAGACTTGTGGACCACCAATTGGCGTGCTTCGACCTTGGAGCTTCGCATGAGAGTTGGATTTAGTTTCCTTTCTATTGAGTTTCGTTTTAAACTTATGTAATAAGCATTGTGATGATACATTCCAACAGTTTGTCACTTTATGTGTGTTTCCGTTCCTGGGCACACATAAGGATTTATATATCCAACTTGTTCTTTTAAATTGGGTATGACAAAACCCCCTTACAAAGGGCGACTGTTTTCCATTTAACATTTACTATAACACTAACCTTAGGAAAATGGAAGAAGTAGTGCAACTCATAAGCTGTGGTTGTTGACTTTATTTTCAAATCATAATGTAAACTCACAATTTGTTACATGTGATAAATACTTTATTTTTTAAGTATATATTAGTGTACCAAGATATCCATCAATAATGTCATATGTTGGCAAAACTTATAGCTTAGCACCGCACAAACATTTGTCAATGCTCACTAGTTCTCTTTTTAGTTCAATTCTCCACGCAAAGCGGATAATTTGTCACATGTAATTTCTAAACTTTATTTCTTTTTAGTTCTATATATAAAATAGATGGCACCAACAAGCTATGCACCCTTCAAAGCTAATGATGTAATTCCTGATCATGTGATGCTAAGGTTCTCTTTGGTAAGGCTTTGGTTAGATTCAGTCTATAAACGACCTCATTGGCTTTTTGCTATAGTAGCTTAATATTGAACTTGCCAAGAAACCTAAGGTTGTGAGGTGTGGCAAAGAGGTGCTAAGACTTGTATCTACTTAATTCTTCGTATATGCTAAAAAAAGTTAATTCTTAGTAATCTGTCCTCTGTCCTCTCCTCCATCACTTTTCTCACTAGATCTTTTTGTATATACACTTGGAAGAAAACTACGTAGAAAAGACAAACAAATTCTAGTACAGTGTCATGGTTTAGTATCTCAAATTTGATTAACTATAGATATAAAAGAATATCAATATTTGTGATATCAAATAAATATTATAGATTCACTATGAAATATAGTTTTTGAATAAAATATTTTGAAGTCATAATTATGAATAGTACTCACTAGAAGTTTGGTCAAACTTAAACTATTTTTACAAGGATGCAACCCGTAGTTGCATATTTTGTTAGACGCAGGGAGAATGTCTTTGTTCTACGCTTGGATCAGAAAAGTCGTCTCAAACTAGTCAAACAATGGCCGCTCCACACTTTCCACACGGTTTGGCAACAAATGGGATACAGTCATTCAGACACAGGGGAGATAGAGGAGGCTCACATGCGCCCAGCAGAAAACAGAGACGTAGAGCAGAGTCGCTGCCGAGTGAGCTGAAGGCCGGCCAAGGCCATTGCCCGATCTGCATATAGGCTATCTATAGGAGGAAGCCCGAGGTGTGCAGAAATATGTTAATTTTATTTTCGGCCAAGATTTTGACATGGCGACCTGAAGAGAATATATGCGAAAATTTTTTTGTAGATGTTTGAGATCTATTTACTCTAGTCTACTACACCTATATAGATTAACCTCACTAGCTAATTTTCTGAACATGCAAGCTATCCACCTCATCATTCAAATAACAGCCCCACTAGCTAATTCTCTCAATATGCAAGCTATTCATCTCATCATTCCATTAACAGTCACATTTATGGTCAACTATCATTTGCATTTACAATCTACATGCAAGCAAGACACATCATCCACTAGCATTATGCGATACCATCCACTAACATTAACTTATAATTGTTTATTGCTTTATATTCTTAATCTTATTCCAAACCATCAACAATTTTTGTGGCAACGCATGGGGTATTGCTTTCTTGATTCTTGAGACCTTAAGGTTTTTGTGTTGGAAATTCTCATTAAATAACTCACATGTTTATATCTTTCTTTCCATCATCAAATGATCACTAAAAAAAAAAAATAACCTCAAATTCCCGTGGCAACACGCCTAGATTTTTTTGAAGTTGCATATATTACTAGAAGACAAACACGAAAGATATGTTGGATCATTAGCAGGTTAGTACTTTCTCAAATCTATTCTTACCATAAACTGATAATTTTTGTGTTGTATACTAAGTTCTAAAAATTATCCTCCACAAGTTAGTGACTTTTTTTGTGTTGTATACTAAGTTCTAAAAAATTATCCTCCACAAGTTAGTGACCTATGTTTTTATTTGAAGTTGAAGATCCAAGATTAAGATGATGTCTTTTCTTTAGTTCATTATTGAAAATATTTTAAATTCTTTTTTAGCTAGATTAAATTTACTTTTGCATACCGCAACAACGCGTGAGGAATTCATCTAGTTTCACTTTTACAAAAGCTAACTCACACCCTCTGGGCCGGGCCACTTATTCTTTTCATACACATTGTGAGTTTTTGACAAAGCATGGCTTGCCAAAGTTGTGGAAACTAATTATAATCAAAAGACTACCCAACAAACTATTACCTGACCAAGGCTTTGTCTGTTTCCAAAAGTCTAGGACTTTTTTTTTAGTTCTAGGACTGTTGGAAAAAAGTTTTTCAAGGAGGTACGTTTAGGGACCTTTAGCAAAAAGTCCCCCATGTTTGGTTTCCTAGGGTTTTTTTTTTAGTCCCAACACAGAAAAGTCTCTAGAACCAAACACCATTGTAAACATGAACCAAACATGCCCTAGAGTATCGTGCAAGGCTCCTGGATTTGGAGGCCATTACTAGCACTGATTATATGCAGTAATCAGAAATAATGGAAACCAAATGAAACAAAACTTGAACTAAAGAAGAAAATAAAGCAATTCAATCATCTGCATCATTGTAGTTACAAGCAGACTGATTGCACGGCAGGGTTCAATACAGCACACCGAATATTATAGATGAATGATGAGCAGTGGCTGTAGTCCTAAGTACATTCATTCTAGGCATTCGATTTGATGTATGCTGGTTTCTTTTGGGGTTGCTACCTTCTTCTCGCCATTGAGCATCAGAAGAACATCTGCCATAGTTGGACGGTCTCTCCACTCATGCTGAGCGCACAGCAGTCCTAACTTTATTATGCATCTTTTTATTTCCACTAGCTGAGACTCGCCAAACAGTTCTGGATCAAACTCCTTTCTTCGACCTTCGAGAGCCTTCCAAGCCTGACAGTATAAAGTATTAACACATCTGGAACACTGCATTATATAATATAGGGTCTTCTCTACAGGAAAACATATCTAGTGTTACTGTGTTACCAATCCATGACAGCAACTCTCAAAATGCATACAAAATACACGAGATCATGGATGCTGCAAGCTAACATTTACCATTGCATAATTTTTGTTCAACTCAAATTTCGTACACAAGCTTGTGATAAACAATAACAGATCCATGTTGTGGTGCATGCAACACATACCCATTGGTGTAACTGGAATTCTCTAGGTTGGCTACTTCGTCTGCGGATACCACTGACGGTCTCAAGAAGAGTGATACGAAAGCATACACATCATTCATCGTTGACACGATACCATCTGTCAGATATTCTGGAGCTATATACTGACTGATCATTTTAAATGAAAATGGCGACATCAGAAAAATAAATAAATAAGAATGAAAAAAAAAAAAAACCCTGAGCAATGGAAATCAATTTTTTTAGTGATGGTATCTTACAATGTTCCAGCTGTAATGATATCACGCTTCATCTGATTACCATTCAGTACTTTGGCTACTTCAAAATCTGTAATTTTAGGATTCATATGAACATCCATGACAATGTTGGTTGGTTTCAGATCCAAATGGACAATACGTTGCTCATGTAGGTAATTTATGCCTTGAGCTATCCCCTCAATTATCTGGATCAAGGAGGATCAATCAAGTCGGTGCTCTGCAAGAATTCACAAGGAAGTAACTATTGCAAAATGTTAGTTAAGCAGCCACAAGTTGGTCAGGAGGTGAACTGTAGGATTGATATATCAACGGAGATAAACATGCCCTGGGAATGGATAATATCATGCAAAGTTCCCTTTTGCGCATATTCTTCAACCCAAATGTATTCTGTTTCTCTTTTTGGCCCCTTTCTGCCTTTCATCCACTCCATAACAGGTCCAACCTCATAAGAATATCCTAGAACTTTGATGATATTTTTTGTGCTGAAACTTTTGAAGTAAGAAGTAGTTGCTCATATGTGTGAGCCCAACCTAAGCGAGGTGCCCAACGGAATTTCTTGATGGCGATCAGACTCCGTCATTTAATACGCCCTGGTACAAGATGTATTTATGTTATAATTTTTCTTTTTTTTTTGAATTGATAATTTTTCTTTCTTAGAACATGGTGGAGACTTTTTGTATTTTTGTTTGAGGGGAAACAAAAAATTCATAAACATATTTGTATATGATCTCAGATAGAGATAAACTATTTTCAAAATTGTAGAGCTCAAACTTGGCATTTTGTGTCTCTCAGATCTTTGTCGTTGGAGATTCTGTGAAACCAATGATAATCTAAATATTCCATAATATGGAAAACTAGGCATATGAAGTACCTTGTAAACAGTAGCTATGCCACCTCGGCCAACGATGTTGCTGTCTAAAAATCCATTGGTTGCGGCTCTCAACTCAGAGAACTTGAACTCTCTAAAGGTAATTGCTGTGGAAACAACACATAGTATGAAATTTAGTTTTGGATTATGCGAACATAAGTGAACTTTAGTCATAATATTAATTTTACAGAAGTCATAGTATTGTCTTTTTTTTTTTTTTTTTTTTTTTTTGCAAGGAAGAAGAATCATAACATTCAGTTTAAAGGATTAGGGGATAAACATCGGTATATGTCGATTTAGCATTTCGCAACTGTATATATTTTTAGTATTTATTTTCATTTTCTAACCACGGTGGTCTGTGGGTTTGCAGTAAATAGATTTTCTGCTTAATGAAAAATGCGCTTAGAAGTGGTCTAAAAATAGTAAATAGATGACTGGTTGAGGTTGCCACAAAAATAACCAAGGATTGGATCTTACCTATTAAGGGAGCAAGCAGAGCCCCAGAGTCTCCTAGTACATTGTTTTCCTCACCATTCTGTTCTGATGTGCCATTGCCACTATACAACAAAATCAACTTTTTAGTTAATGTAGTATAGGATAGGTTATAACTCTATATTGTGGCACAACAAAGAGGGGATTTCAGTGTCTCTGTTATGGGATATCTCTATCAGTCCGCTTGCATCCTGAAATAGCATGGCAAGAACTGACTTCTATTATAACAAATAAAATTTTACTAATCGTATATTAAGCTAGTTCCTGTCGTATTATCTTATCTTATTTTCTTTTCTTTTTTGCTTCTTGTCAAACTTCTTTTGTAATCAGCTTGGCTGCTTTTCAATAAATTTCAGTAGGGGCTCCTCTGACCCTTCCTGTTCTTTTTTAAAAAAAATTACTAATCCCTGGATTGCTATACCAAAACGAATTTGGCCCAGTTTGTTTCAGCTAGCAAAAGTTGTTTTTGACGAAAAGCTAATAAAAGTTGTTGCCTTTCTAAAACATAAAAGCTATATCTGATCAAACAACTCAACTTAGAGTTCAGCTTGTAGGTCATTTTGCACTATTCAATCACCCAGTCTAGAAAAAGCTATTAGTTAGCTTCCTACTGTTATTATAGCATATAGAAAGTTTAGCTGAATCAAACAGTTCTGGAAGACAGTAAATATATATTATTAGGAGTATTTCTCAAAACTTGCTGCTGAACTATGCTTGATCAAGTACAGGTGCTGATATATACGATGGAGAATATACGTAGTCCGTCTACCTGTGGTTGCCTGGGCTGAGGATAAGCACCACCGAAATGCAGAGTCAAGAGCATGATGGTGGTGTTGGCGTTGATGGCGAAAGACGCTAGCATGACCTTATTGGGGATATCGTCCTTGACTTCACGCAGCTTCCTGGAGAGGCTCCCCGCCGTGACGAGGCGGTGGACGGCACTCCGGCCCCTCCCCTGGCAGACCGCGACGAGGTCGAGGGCGCGCCCGAGCGTCTCCTCGAGGTCACCCAGCGCGCCGCTCATGGCCGGGTTGTCGTCGTCGCTCAGCATCCCCGTCTGCTGCAGCTGCGACAGGATGGCGCTGAACCTGAGCACTCGCTGCCTGATCTCTCGGCACACCTCCTCGTTCCGGCGAACCGTGTCCACTTCCTCCTTGATCCTGAGCCCGATCTTGACGATCTTCTCCACGCTGGCTACCGGGTCAGCCATCTCCGACAGCCGGCCCGCCGGCCGTGATCTCCTGCTAGATAGCTAGACTGCCTCACGATGGCCATTGGGTCGGGTGGCAGCAAGGTTTTTACCTTCTCCGACGACGTCTCCGAGCATGACTCACTACTAATCTCTCGTTATTCTCCTTTTTTCAACGAAATGGATCGGTCGATAGAACACTACTCGTGCTCCAGCTAGTATGCACTATTACGACAGTCACTGCTACTAGCTAAAAACTCATGGGTCATCGGGTCTTCATGGCGATGTTTCTTAATTTGCAAGGAAACGAAAAGCAAGTTTCCCTTGATTGACAGCCATGAAGGGAAGCCGTGTCGGGTCCGGGTGAAGTCAACCCGTGTGGCACTATTTTGGAGGTCCCGATGGAGATGTTTCCTGTTGAGGACAACTTTATGATGCTACTAGTCAAAGCACAACTTGGTAGTGGTATGTCACCTAATAACATGCTCCGTATCTATGCATCTGTTCCACTTTTTGAACTTGCCGTGGAACTTCTCTTGAAATATAATAGATCGATTTTTGAAACGACTCTGATTGACCTCACAAATGATTTTTTATGCATTGATCAATGTAGAAGTTGGGATATTAATACATTCTCTTTCCTAAAAAAAAGATAACGATTCCAAAAGGCTACGTCGGTTCAGTTGATATAATAATGATTGGGCTTATTGTTTCAAGCCAAACAGAACTCTTTTCAGCGAGACTTCAATCATTTTGGAACTGGACCAGCCCATAGAGCTTGTGTGCTGCTGGGCTCTATTACTAAATGCGAGCTGATCTATTGTTATCTTTTGGAACAAGTTCAATTTATCTTCCTCAACTATGATGGCCATTCGATTATCCTCCTACAAATCAGTCTTTTAACCCATCCCTAACTTTTGAAAACCATTCACTTTTACAACTTGTCATTTTGGCAATTCTTGATGGTGGTTTTGCCAATGTGGCGCCATGTCTATGTTGTTTTCATTTGCTATTTTCATTCTTTGATGATCTGGCTAGGCATTTAAAATATCAGGGTTTTATGAAAATGTTTTATTAGCCATGGTGTCCAATACTGATAAGTGATATATTAAGTATGATTTTCTTTTTTGAGCAGAATGTGTTTCTAGTTTTACTAGCGAGAGACCTTTGCTGCTGGGCCGACGACGACGAGGGGCCACTCCATAGTAGCACATGCTGGATTTGGGCCGACGATGGGAGGGGATTTGGGCCTGGCCTTGGGTCGTGACATTAGGCCCAAATCCACCCAAAAAAAAAAGCAGTCGACGGCACGGGCCGCTTCGGCTGGACACGAGGCTGAGCAGCGAGCTCGTGGACTTCTCCCAACTCGGAGCCCTAGCCGGCGAGAGCGCCCCCTGACGCGACAGACGGGAGACGGAGACGGCGACGGCGACGGCCGCGGCTCCCTGCTCTTTTGGTGCTCATGGTGCACAGGGACTGGAGAGGGCACCCAAGACCCAAGCCTGCCTGGAAAGGGAGACGGCCGCCCAACAGGCCACGGTGGGGAGGGCGTCCCACGGCGGAGCCGTAGTTCTAAACCTATGGGGGACCCCGGACCCAGGGTTACTGTGCAGAGTCGGAGGAGGGTGGAGTCCGGCATTTGTCGGATTAGAAATGTCGCCTATGTCTGCGAGGTAATTATATTTTCTCGGATGTACCGTCTAATACATCTGTAATTTTAGTAGGTTGATTTTGATTGACTAGCTATCCAAACTGCAGTTTCCAATCCAACATGTATTATTATACTGATGATGATCTGCATTTTTTATAAAACTAACTTTATCAATAAGCCCTAAGGACAGATCACACCAATAAGATATGCTATGCAGTATGCACCGACCAAAGCTAACTACACCATGTGATGGCGAAGATTTTTAGCTTTGTTCTTGATAAAGGCACTCGTCAGTCCTCACTTTGTCACTTTTCGTGCCTGATCTTTTTTGTTTATACAATTGAAAAAGATTATGCGCCTTTGTTCTAGAGCTCGCCACAGAAAAAGATTATGCGCCTTAGTTCTAGAGCTCGCCACAGAAAGTGGTCTCAAACAATGCGCGCCCCACAATTTTGCAGCAAGTGAATGGGAAACAGGGGAGGAGGAGGAGGAAAACCTTCTTCCGTCCTGACCTATGCCCAGCACAAAACAGAGAGTCCAGGTCTGGAGCAGAACAGAGCAGAGGAGCAGCTGCCGAGCTCGATATCTTGGAACAGGTGGGCAGCTAGGACGAATCTAGAGCTAGAGGTAAGAAGAACTGATCCATTGATAGTGTTTTTTGCTATATTTGACAAGTTGAGAAAGGTTGTCGTTTTGAACTTTAGCTATAATGAGTTTATATTTCTTGGTGCACATACTCTTTGTTTTAAGTCTGGACTGATGCTTCTCCCTTGAACGAGCTGAATCCAGTTTTTTTTTTTTTCCATTATGGCATTATTAAAAAAAAAATTCTTTTTGCTCTTGGATTCAGGTAGATTTTTACTCTCTTGTGTCCAGGACGTGCAAAACAAAGAGTATTATCCTTGTTATAAATCTTTTGCCGATCCGGTGGCTGCCGTGGAGCCTCCGCGCAACGGTAGGTCTGCTTATGTTCCTATCCACTTTGGAGCCTCTGAATGCCTAGTTACATAAGCTATAACCGAGGTAGGGTTATCTATAATATCTTTGACTTAATAATAATAACATCTTATACTTTTGATAAATGTATTATCCTTGTTATACCTGCCAATCCATATACTTTCTATAACTACCAAATATACAGACACAAGCTAGTTATAGGTTGTGTGTGGCAAGTGTTTGGGGGTGTGTTCAGATAATAGATACTACAACTTGTACTACCAGTTCTAATAAGGAATAAAAAAACATTAGTGATTAACCTATCGCCTCACGCCTCGTATTGGTGTTTTGAGCCGCATCTGTAGAACACCTGTAAAACCACTTCTGTAGCAGTGTCCCAATCATTATATGGCATGATTTTGTATTAGTGCCCAAATCATTGTGGCTTGGTAGTTTTTGAACTAATAGTTACAATCTTTGTAAAAAATCCAGCCGTATGACTTTTTTTGTACTATAGTAGTGTTCTGTATCGGCTCGACCGGTGCTTGCTCATGGTTCGTATAGTAAGCTACTTTTGCAAAAAAGAACCACAATACCAATCAGCCAATGGTTGGTGGTGATTGCCATTTGGCCATCTCCTTCCACGCTAGTCCAAGGAACCTTCCAACCTCATGGACGTCCTTACTGTTCAGGATAATATACTTGCTGAGTCTTCCGTATATATTTTTTATTTGAGTAAATTGCGTCTATCATACACCAACTTGTCAGATGGGTGCAAACTAGTCCAATAACTTGTAATATGCTCAATCTAGTACACTAACTTAACAGGTGGGTGCGGATTGGTATAACAAGTTATAAAATGGTCAATCTAATACAATAACTTGATAGTTGGGTGCAAACTAGCCCAAAAACTTGTAAAATGCTTAACCTAGTGTCCAAATCAATGCAGTCCAAATGTTATCACAAACAATGTAGTTTCTTATATGGAAAAGAGTATATTCACGTCTCAACAAGTTATTGTGCATTATTTGACAATTGATATTCTTGTAGTGATGGTAACATATGCGGTAAGGAGTAGAGGCGTTCGGTGTTTAGAAAATTACCGTTATGTCTTCGTTAACTATTTTTATACAAAGATTAAATTCTAATTAGAATTTTTTAATTTCATATTCAATATTTTTTTGAATAGACGAAATGCATTAATTTCATATTCAATATTGATTTCAAGTTTGATTATATGCACTTCTGTTCAGCTAAAAATCAAATATGATAATATGTACTAACAATTAATACCTTTTAGAAGTTTTTCATAAATATTTTTAAAGTCTCATGTATGTACTGGTTTAGTCTCTACACAATCTAATGGTGTAAATGTAAAATTTGACTCAATTCTAACTAATGAATAAATAAGTAAAATACATAGTTGATTCACAATTAGCAACTTAATTGACAAAAAAATTATTGGTCGGAAGAAAATGGGTTAATACGTGCCATTTGTAATTTTTGGACTATAGGTGCACCATTTTTCGCCAAGGTAGCACGCTAAATTGATCATTTTACATAAATTTTTGAACTATTATGCACCCACCTATAAAATTGTTGTGCTACATTGATTATTTTACATGATTTTGGACCAATTTGCAACCATTTGACTAGTTATTGTAATAAATTGAGCGCGTTACAACTTGTTGGACCAATCCGCACCCACGACAAGTTGTTGTAGTAGATTGAGCATATTACAAGTTGTTGGATCAATCTGCACCCACTTAACAAGTTGTTGTATGGTGGGTGCAATTTACTCTTTTATTTTATATGAACAAAAACTAGCCATCGCCAACACCCACCATTGTGTGAATTGGCTACAGAATAATAAAGAACCCTTCCTTAATTAACTTCATATAGTTATAACACATAAGAATGTCGTTGCGACTTACACATGTACTACTGATCCTCCCGATTCATGCTTCTATATATTTACTTCTATTTCTCTTCATATAGTTGATTACATTCTCGTACTCGGGGTTTTATTTCCCATTGTTGCAGATGGCCAAGTGTTCCATGGCTATTGCAAGACTTGCTTGTATCCTGCTGCTGATGAAGAGTAATGCGAGGGGCGGCAGTTTCCATATTCCTCGTCTTGTGCTTTTGCGGGGAATGACTTTTAATGGCACTACTATTTGAACTTATGTTGGTACTTTGGTGTTAAAACTATTTGCTTCCGCTACTATTTATATTTGGTATTGTAATAACTATGTTTAAACTCCGATGGTTGTGGATTCGAAAACTTGTTGTAACTTGTGGATTTGTATGCACTGAACTCTACGATCTTGGCTGTATGTTGGTGAATGTTTGAAATCCTTCGAGATTTCAGGACTACTGGGTTTATATGTGTTTAAGTATCAGAGTATGTCCACCTCGGTGGCTACTTTTATGCTTAAATACCTATAAATTGGGCGGTTCTGTCACACCAGACAACAGAGCGGATTGAGGAACCTGAGGATGCAGCGGTGATCCATCCCAGAGGACAGAAATTAAGTCCTTCCGCTTTCTCTTTCTTAAAAAAAGCAAACTAATAAAAAAAGAAACACAACCACTTTCGACCATCTCTCTCGCCAGCAACTAGCGTCATCCACTCACACGAAACTTTTTTTCTTGTTTCTCGGGATACATGGTTCCAAATCTCGGGACCCAAGCGCAACGCATACACCGGCAGGAGGAATTGGTTTTGTTTTCCTAGCTTGATGTACTAGTATTAACTACTCTAGTTCGGCTCTCACTAGTTAGATACAGCTGGGAGCGCGCAAACAAGGGTGGCTATATAGTAGTTAGTTTCAGGATTTTTTTTAAAATTTGACCCTTTCTTAAACAAAATTTTAAATTTAACCCCGTTTCAAAATTATTTTCACCAAGTATCCCTTTTGGTCGCGCCGGGATCCGTGGGCGCGACATTTACACTCGCCGCACCACATGCGATGGTAGCGACGAGGCCCCTCCACGCCGGCACCGAAAGTTGACCGGTCTTGGCGTGGAGGCACGCGGGAACCCACCCCGCCGCGCCACCGCTTGTGGCGTGACAGGCCCGTCGCGCCATAGCGGCTGGCGTGGCGATGGAGACATAAATGTTGCCACCAGCTTCTTTTTTCTCCCACTCTTTCGCTTCTCCGAGCTCGTGGTCTAGGTGAGCGACTTGAAAAGCTCTCTTCTCTTTCTCCCATCCTCCACATGGATTTCATGTTATTTGTAGTTGGATCTTTGATTTTCTTTGTATTATGCCATAGGCCCTCTCCTTTTCTCATATGTGTGTCATTTGGCTTGATAATCTTCTCTTTCTTTGGTGGAATTGTGCACTCAAACCCTAAACTCTAATTGATAGCATTGTTCATGTCATTTTCATTAGATGTTTGTTAGTATGTAGATGACTTAGATGGATTCAATATGTGTATTGAATATTTGTTCTTCCTTTAGGGTTTGCTTAGGGTTTTTGAAAAAATTGGTTGTTATGAGGTGTGACCATGTATGGAGATGATTTAGATGGATTCAATATGTAAATACTTGTTCTTGTTTTAGTGTTTGCTTAGGGTTTGTGAAAAAATGGTTGTTATGAGGTGTCAGTATGACCAGAAGATGATTTGGATGGATTTAATTTGATAATAGTAGTCCTTAGATGTTTGTGATCCATACTTTATTATGTGTTTTGCACATATGTTTTGCACACATATACGATTGAACTTATGTAATACTTGTCATGGTTTATTTTGCCGGCTTAAATGGACTTGTCCCTGTTCGTGCACCATCCGGAGGACCATGATGGGAAAGGTCCATTCCCACCACCTCTGCCGACACCGGCTTGTCACTGTGGGTTGCCGGCCTTTGTGAAGTAGTCAAGGCATCCCTTCTCCGCAGGGCGTGCCTTTTACTGTTGTCAACTATGGCGTCGTTCCCCGAGAGAGTCTGACTGTGGTCTAGACGGATGCAACTTTTATCAGTGGATCGATGATGAAAAAATGGTGAATCGTCACATTATGTTGTTTCCTTATGACCCTTGGAAAAGCGTTCCGTATGATGAGTTTGTTCGGTGGGTGCCTCCGCCAGCGAACCCACCTGAAATGACCGAAGCGGAGAAGGCTGACGCTGCACTGCACCGTCTAGAGAATCCTTCTACATGCCACTGTGGCAAGACAGCGTTCCTCCAAGTTCCAAGCAAGCCGGATATGTTTACTCCATTCTACTGGTGTGGTCAGCGTGATTATGTAAGTGGTCTTGCGATTCATGTTATTTGTGATCTTCTTTGTGTTGTCCAGACTATAACATTGCACCTGATATATCAATTTCAGAGAGGTTTTCCAGCTTATTGCGATTCATGTTATTTGTGATCTTCTTTGTGTTGTCCAGACTATAACATTGCACCTGATATATCAATTTCAGAGAGGTTTTCCAGCTTATGACTTCGAGGAGTATAACTATGGACCAAAAGCTCCATGGCCTACCCAGTGGTTTGTAGAAGAGTTTTCAAAGGGCCGCATGCCATGGCCATGCCATAGTATGCCGGACAAGAAGTGCAAATGTGGCATCAAGGCCCGCGAAGGAGTTGTTCCCTCTGAGCTTGGGATTGGTTACTATTGTGGCAATGCTTACGGAGGGCCAAATGAGTTCTTTGTGAGTTTACAGAACTAGTTATGTACATACATAACATTTTTTTTGCTAATGCTTGTTTGTGTTTCCCTTAGGCTGGCTCGACTTGCAAGTGGGAGGATTTCCCTGGTCATGGAGAGGTAATCGAGAGCCTCAAACCCGAATACAATTCCCCACTAGAGAAGAAAAGGAAGATTTTGAAATGACAACAGTTGATGAGAGAAGTGAGGAGGAAGGGTGGTGTCTCACAGCCAGGTTGGAAGACATGGAACAAGCTTCCTGATGACTTTCGTCGAGCTACCGGAAGCAAAATTAGTGATTTCAATGCCATGTTTATAGGCGACGAGCTCATTAGATTTTGGCAAACAAACAAGGAACGCTACGACTTCATGGAGGCCCAGGAAAGGAGTGAGATTGCCGCCTTTTTTAGCGAGCAAGATAGGGCCCGTAATCCGTGGAAACGCGAGCTTTGTGAGCATTACATTGAAAATTCTTTCCACCAAGTCACTACGTTTACATCTGTTGTAAATTTGACATGGTTCTTTTTCATAGTTCCTTCGCCACCACATGATGGACATCTCCCTGCCCCCAAGGGTGAGGACGAGGACAAGGCCAACAAGGACGACGACAAGGCCGCGGACGATGAGAACGATGATGATGATGACGACGACGAAGGCGGCGACGGCGGCGACGGCCCCTAGTCCCCATGGCCCAAAGATGACAATGACTATTATTCTGATGATGAATGGGATGATCATTGGTGGAACAATGGTTACTACGGGTGGCCATGACTTAGCGGTGCGTCTTTTGTGCAACGGCACCATGACCCTTACATATTTTGCAGATGCCTATGGGAACACCTATGTTCCAACCATGAAGTGGATGATGCATGGACCCTCTATTTGTGCTGGGACCACTTTTGTAACTAATGGCAACGACCCTCTATTTTTGCTTGGCCCTCTTATGTAACTAATGGCATTTGAACCCCTCTATATGCTTCGAACACTTGTGTGTTTGGACGACTTATTATGTAACTAATGACACTTGGAAGACTTATGGCTATGTGTTGTCATTTGGAACCTTCAATTTGATCTTTGTTTGCAAAAATGCCATTTAGTAGTGATACCTCGTTCATCATGAATTGGGTTCATTTGTTTCTTCAGTTGTTTGTTCAAGAAAATGCAATGAAATGTAAAGTTTTGTCATTTTTTTTGTGGGCCTCGTCGCGCCGCCGGTCCTGGCGCGATGCTCGTCGCGCCGTCGACTCTGGCGCGACGGATGTTTCTAGGTTACGTGGCAGGCGGAGATGCCACTAGCACGTCGCGCCACTCAAGCTGGCGCGACCGTCGCGCCATGAAACCGAAAACTCCAGTTTGTACCTGGTTGAACACGTCGTGCCTCCAGCGCTGGCGCGACGCACGTCGCTCCATTAAACCTGGCGCGACGTGTACTGTTCGAATGACTCCCACGTTTTTTCGTTAATCGTGCAAATGGTCGTCCGCGCCAGAGACGATGGCGCGACGGACATTTTTGTTTTTCTTTTTTTTTCCATTTTGTCACCAAATCAGTCAAAAATATCACATTTGCACACATATAGTTCATACACATACATAATATCATATATAGCATTTCACATACACATAGAGTTCATTGCACAATGTCTACACATAGGTTTCACATGCATAGGTTTGACATTACAAAGTCCACACATAGTTTTGAAATCCATAGTTTTCATATAGTCCACACATAGTTTCCATTACACGACTAGGTTGCACGCTTCATGGGTCTAGTGAGAAGGGTGCTCTACGGGCTCCACATCCACATTGTCTTCCGCAGCCACCACAAAAGCCCTAGAACCCTTCTCCACAACTACTTCCAAGCATCGAACGCTGCTACTCTTCACAACTTCTACATAGTTCTTCCATTCATCGTCACATGACAAAGACATCAATGCATAGTGTGCTCGTTCCATCCCACAGTCAAATCTACCTCTCAAGCTAAGCAGCCATCCATACTTGTCACGGCGATTGCCTAACCAAATCATCAAAGCTAGGAGGTCTACCAAAAAAATGAACTTGTTCTTGCATGTTTTCAAACTTGCCATCCCCTCTAATGTTGCCACCATTAAAAAATCGCACTAAATATTCCATCTACAAAATGTTAAGCAATGCATAATCCATAAGTAAAGCAAAGCTATTGAAAAAAAATTATTATGACCAAACTCGAAACCTCCTTGCATCAAGTAACTACATCCATGCAACTTGCACTCTAGGTCAAATCCACAACCACATCATATCCTTAATCGATTGTACGAAACACATTGTATCAATGAACGCTTAAATCAATCAACATTTGAGCATTTCTCAAACCCTAGTAAGTATGAGCCACAAACAAGAAATGGAGGGGTAGGAGAGAAAGGATTTATACCTTAATCAGAAGATGAAGAGGAACTAGGATGGAGGATAGGATGGGGAGGAAGGAGGTGGCGCCGGCCCTTTGCCGCCGCCGGCCCTGGCCGCGAGGGCGGCGGCCACCATCGAAGCCGCCGTCGCGCCGCCACTCCCTTGGACCGCTGGAGGAGGTGACGTGGTGGCGGCGCGGTCCGGGGCGTGGAGGAGCGGGGGGGGGCCCGGTGGCGTGAGGAGCGGTGGCGGCGTCTGGCGGCGGCGGCGGCGCCGGCCGGCGTGTGGGCGTGAGGAGGACGAGGAGGAAGAAAGAAGAGAGAGAGAGAGAAATAAAGAAAGTGGTCGGGCGTTTAACCCTAATGCGCCCGTCGCGCCCGGATGCGACGGCGCGGACGGACGGGGGCGGGCCCCACGCCGCGCCTCACGCCAAGACGTCAACTTCCAGGTGCCAGCGTGAAGGCCCATGCCGCGCCTTCGCATGTGGCGCGACAGTGGTAAATGTCGCGCCCACGTATCCTCGGGCGCGACCAAAAGGGATACCCAGGTGAAAATAGTTTTGAAACGGGGTTAAATTTGAAATTTTGTTTAAGAAAGGGTCAAATTTAAAAAAAAATCCGTTTCAGCCATGTGCGTTTGTCACATCAGTTGGACGGCAAGCATCATGGATTAGGCAGCGAAGTGGGGTTCATAAACGACCCTGCTGGTTTGATAGATAAAAAAATAATGCTCGAGAGTAGGAGCAGTTTGACTTCATTGCGTGAAACTGAAATTATAGATCAAGATAACGGGTTGCACGGGCCAGCAAAAAGTGAGAAGCCTTCAATTCTGGAAGGAGAGGCACCTGTCAAGAGAAGGCCCGTTTGGACGTAAAGTATTTTTGAAGGATTAGATTAATACTATGGTTTGTAACAGCTACCAGGTGTTTGGAGCAACAAAATTTGTAGTCTCTAAAACTATGGTTTTGTCAAAACAATAGCCTTTTTTGAAGTTTTAGAAACTTTATTCATGACCTTTTTTTTAAGCCGTGGTTTTGTGTAGTCTCATGATGCTACAGTTTTTAAAAACTGCATCCCCAAGTCCTAAACTTGTCTCAACTCTCATGCACGACGTGGGGCTACCTTCATTTTAATTTTCTCTCCTTTCCTGGCCAAACAAGTGTACACGCACGCTTAGTTGTGCTGGCCCACCAAACAAACGGGATCAAATACAAAAGTCCTGTACGCGTCGTCGTCTGAAGTAGGGTTACCATTGAAAGTTCCTCGGCTGAGTAAATGAAAAAGAGAAAAAGAAGGAACACCTTGATGCATTTTTTAGTGGATGCCAGTAGTATGTCTTAGTGGTCTCGTGAAAGGAATAAACAGCGAATGGAAGATCACACGAGTATTCCTTCGCTGCTCCCCCATTATTATGATTTGTTTTCCTAGCTTGATACTAGTACAGCTGGGAGCGAGCATCATTAAAGAATGTAATCCTCGTTTTTCGTGAAGGCAAACGGTCCGAATTTTATTTAAAATTATATATACAAACATCCGTCTGAACTCTGAAGTACAGTAGTACGAGGGAAAGTTCCTCTGCCGACTGAATTAAAAAAAAGCGAGAGAAAAGGAAACATCTGGATGCTAATAGCCTTGTCAAAGAAATAAACAGGCGGATGGAAGATCACACGAGTATTCCTTTGCTGCTCCCCTAGCAAGTTTGTGTAAAATCTGACCAGTCGACACACTTCTTCCTCCTCCTCCTCCTCCTCCTCCGCCGTCCTCTGCCCTCCGCTAGACAGCCAGCCACAACCATCTCTTTTCCTTTTGCCTTTGCCTCCTCCTCATCCTCCTCTGCGAGTCTTCTCTTCTCCACCGGCTCGCCGACGCAAACCCTATATAAAAAGGCATCGGAGACCCACTCCCGGTCTTCCCCAGTTAGCTTCTGTCTCTCCCCTTTGCATGCTTCGCCCTCCTTCGATTGATCGATCTCCTCCTCCACTCAACTCGCTCGCCGCCATGGCGACGATGATGTATGACAAGGAGCGGCGGGAGGCTAACGATGAGCAGGAGAAGGAGCAGCAGCAGCAGCAACAGGCGACCGCCGCGGAGGAGCTCCCCCGGCCGTGGACGGTGGACGAGGATACGGTGCTCATCAAGTACATTGCCGACCACGGCGAGGACTGCTGGAACGAGATCGCGCGCGCCACTGGTACGTACGTCGATCGATCGCCGCCGTTCCCGGCCGGCCGTCTCACCGCGCCGCAGCTCTTGCTAATACTCTAACTTTCTTTCTGCGTGCACCTGTCCGTGTGCTTAGCTTCCTTTCTCCTTGCTTCTTCCTTTCGATGCCTACAAAAGTAGAGAACGAAGAAGATGCCGGATGATCGATCGCGATTAAGTGCGTGTCTCGTATAATCTGCCCGCTGTTGATTGGATTTTTGCGTCGTGCAAGTTGCCAACTTGTTGGCGATTATTAGAGGACTCGTACTACTAGCGTAGGTTATTCTTCCACATGTGGTCGTACTCGTACTACTACCAGAGTAGCAGTTGAGAAGGGGGGATGTACGGGATTCGCTATTTGCATCTCTCTCTCTCTATATATTATTTATTATTAATAACTGAGGCAATATATACAAATACATATTGCAGGGCTGAAGCGGACTGAGAAGAGCTGCCGTCTGCGGTGGATCCACTACCTGCGGCGAGAAGCGCGGCGTCTTCACCGCCGACGAGCAGCACCTCATCCTCCACCTCCACTCTGACTTGGGCAACCGGTAAATGAGTAAAGTTCTCCTCGAACTTGTTTGGCTGTGTCATTCCGGTCCCTAAACTCGCAAATCGACCGTTTAGGTTCTCAAACTTGTTCATCTATGTCATCCCGGTTTCTAAACTCGCAAATCCTTTCGTTTAGATCCTTAAACTTGTTCGATTTGTATCATCTAGGTCCCTAAACTTAGAAATCACTCATTTAGTTACTCAAACTTGTTCGGTTGTGTCATCCCAATCCCTAAATGTTATAAATACTGTAAACTTACAAATTCAATATATATTTATGGAACCTTCCAAAAAAAAAAATCTAATTTTGTTAGACTCCTACTAACAAACTTTAAATTGGAATGACTAAATAGGCACGTATATTTTATAAATCCTAAAAAAGTACGTGCCTATTTAGATATTGAACTATATCCACCATCACCTGCTTAATAATTGCTTACTTTCTAGTTTATTACCGTCTCCTAATTACTTACGTACGTAGAGTCTTTAATGAACATTGAATAGTTTAACTCTGGCCAAACGTAGAAATCCATCCATTATTATATCCTGAAACAAAAGATAGTATTGTACTTTTTAATCTAACCAACCACGCGTCACGTGCACGCACTGCGCAATGCAAAGTGACGCGACGTCGACGTCGACGGAGAGACTCGTGTGTGGACGCACCTCACCGCCGGCCGCCGATTGCTGCCGTTGGCATCATGCAGCACAACTGCACAAGTGGCGCCGCGCCGCTGCAGTGCGTCGTACAACACGTCACGCACGCACACTAGTAGCCGCTCCTCTGTTCTGTTCGGCCACGTGGGTGTTGACGTGGACGTGTCGACCCGCGCACAGTTGTGTGTGTGCGTCACGCGACACGCAAGCAGAGTGTATCCAGCGAGCAAAGCAAAGGCTAACTGTACGTGTTCGTATACGTATCGTATCAACTTTATTTAGAAACAAAAAAAAAAAGTGTAGGAATCATGGTGTGCGTATCGTCGTAGAGTTGATCGTATATGCAGCTTGAAGAAGTTGAACTATGTAAAAAAAGGCTACCACCATCCATTTCGAAAGAAAAAACTAAAAATTATTACTCCCTTCGTTTCAAATTATAGTTCACTTTAGCTTTTCTAGATATATTGTTTTTTTGTTATGCACCTAGTTATACACTGTGTCTAGATACATAGTAAAAGCAATGTATCTTACTATGTATCTAGAAAAGTTAAAGTGAACTACAATTTAAAACGGAGAAAAAAGTAGTTGTTTAGAATTTGCACGCTTCTTCTTTTCGTTTTCCTTTTTTTTTTATATTCCAAATTAGTTGTTTCTTAGTAATAATCATTAATAAAATAAAAGCCATGATGATCATGTAAATACTGTATTAACAACGTTCTGATTTGATATATCATCATTGTTAAACAAAATTAATTAATACATTAATAATAATATAATAATTAACATATTGGTTGCATGCTGGTGGTCCATGATCGCGGCGTACCTGCCAGGTCGGACGGACAACGAGATGAACTACTGGCAGACGCGGGTTCAGAAGCACGCCAAGCAGCTCAACCTCAACTACCTGCGGCCGAAGCGCGGCGACTTGACCGCCGACAAGCAGCTCTCCATCCTCGACAGCCACTCCCGCTGGGGCAACCGGTAATAATAATCTCACCACCACCCGGCCCCACTTCCTTTCTACCACGGGCACCTAATTGCTCTCCCGTGACCTAAATTATAAGTTATTTTAACTTTTTTTTAAGTCAAAACATCTAAAGTTTATAATATAAAATAATAACATTTATGATAACAAATAAGTATCATTAGATTCTTTGTTTTGATATTATGCTTATTTGATGTCATAAGATTTTACCATTCTCTCTATTGTTTTGGTCAAAGTTAAGATGCTCTCCGAAAAAGTTGGAACAACTTATAACTTGGGATATAGGGAGTATCTTCTTTTTAGATATAGTTTCCAAATAATGCTTAGTTAACCTAACTTTATTTTGACTAGATTTATATAAAAAGAAATCGATGCTTATCACACTAAATAAGCATTGTTAGAAATTGTATTCTGAAATGTCAATACTCTTTTTCTCTATAAGTTTAACTTTGATCAAATTTAGAAATATTATTCTTCTACTTTTACTATGTATCTAGATTGTATTCTTCCACACATACGTCTTAGAGCTAGCTAGTCTACCCCAACATCTCCATGTACCACGAAGCTCCATTTTTCAGCAGGCTAACGGCCTTCTCCCGTCCCCCACAACGCCGATGTCGTCTCTGCCGCCGCAGCTAATCGATCGGGAGGAGGACGATGGGTGCCAGAGATCGCAGCCGGCTAAGCGACTCCGGTGCTCCAGCTGCAACGAGTAAGCCCTCTGAGCCTTAATTTGCAGATTATGCCGCCAGGCCATCTCCGATTCACGTAGATCCGAATGGGGGAGCCCCAGATCCAGGCCGCAGGGGGGCCAGACCTACTAGCTCCAAGTCGGGAAGCAGACCACTGGTTCCGGACACAAGGGTGGAAGCCGAGCAGAGTGGGAAGGGTGAAGCAGTGTGCAGAAAAAGAAGATAGAGCCCCGCAGCCGCTGTACTTGCGCCCGCACACGGGCACCCGGCATTGCGCTCCGACGGAGGATGTGGGGGCGAGGTTGGTGTGGGGCACAGGCGGCTAGTCGCTGCCCGAGTTGCTCTTGTTGGATCGACGCGGGGGGCGAAGGGAGCTCTATGCTCTGGAATGATGATATGGAATATATTGAATTATGGATGATCTTGGAACCCAAATTTACAGTGTACGGTTTGATTATATGGTTCAATCAGTATGCTAACTGTATTATTGTTTGATGTGGCCAAAAAAGATTCCCTTCCCTTCAACTCAAGTTTCTAGCGCACAACTGACACAGGAACCAACAACATATACTCCAAATTGTTAAGTTATATACTAGTAGTAGTATTTTCATTTCTTATTGGTACAGAACCCTATATACACCCATGTTATTAAAAGATGTAAATGTTCAAGTAGCAGGTAGAGTATAATAATTAAATAAAATGTGTAGCTGCGACGTCTTTCGTTTCCTCAAAGGACAAAAGTGGGTATACCTACCGCTGTTTCTTCGGTGAAAAAAATAAATAAAACGTTGCTATCTGCCAGCTAGTAAGATAATGATTAGTGAAATGAGCTTATTCTTTTCGTATTCGTCTTTGCGTGCATGACAGTGATAAGCAGATGGAGCTGCTCGAGGAGGTGCGGAACATATTGCAGAAGCAGAACCAGAAGATTGAATCCATGTCCCAGGAAAATCAGTATCTCAGAGAAAAAGTTTCAAGCTTAACCGAAGTAAGACAATTTTGTGCACCAGCAGTTCATAAAACCCTAAATGAACCCTATTTTAGTCTTCATACCATGATGAAGAATTCTTGCGCAATCAGTTATCTATATTTTTTTTTTTTTGGTTCCTGCCAGTTTACATTTTCAATAAGAAAGAGTGAGGATGATAAGTTAGTTCTTCATAGAGAGCTAAGCTCATACACTTTCTTACAATTTATGTGTCTATGCTTACATATTTTTCTATACTAGCATGCTACGTCATTTCATTTTTATTTTTTAATTCATATGAGCTAGCAAATTCATTATATTGTTGAAGGCTCCCTAATAGATTGAGAATAGTAATTGCACTTAGTGAGGGATGTTGTCGATAGTTTTTACACTTGGTGGGAGATGGATAGTTTGCACAAGAAAATAATTGCAGTTAGTAGGGGATCATTATGTGGATACATAGTATGTATGAAGAGATTGAAATAATAGTTGCAGTTATCAAAGTTTCAATTATAAGAAGTATAGATGTTTCAAGGACTCATCACTTATCTCATGTATTGTATTCCTAAGTAGAAAAGTCGATGATTTGAGGCTAGACTTAAGAAATGCTCCAATAGCATGCCTCTGTTACTATTATGAATGGCTTGTGTTTCACTAATACTAAACTAGTATTAAGTCCTTTTTCATAAATTCCTTCACAGGACATCAGCAGACTTGATGGCTACCTTCAGCAGTCCCCTGCTCCTAGGTTGGTAAAGTTGAGAGAAAACTACAGGTTTACTTATTTATTGTCATTGATTATGCATTTTGAGCTGTAAATTAAGTTACAACATAGCTGTAATTTTTAGAAATTTGAGCTATATATGTCTATACCAGCACAAACTAATGCTATCGTATAAACTTATTAACAAAAAAAAATGGATAGTTCGTTCAGCTTTTAATTTGTCATCTCGCATATTTATGATGAATATACACCTATCAATTATACTAAGGGTGAGTTTGGCACAGTGATAGGGTCTTTCTACTTGTGGGATGAAGATCTTGGTTCAAACAATCTCCTTGTAGAATTATGTATGCGGTAAATCTGTCGTTAATTCCCTTTCTAGGTTCCATCTTGTGCGGGGAGCTTTCCACACCGGTGGCGCTTTTGTTTACATCTATGAATTTCCATTGTGTATACTCTCAAATTTTACTTCTCTAAGTCCAAAATTGAATAGAACTATTAATTCCATATAAGAGCTCATGAAGCATGTGGTAGCTGATCTACTACATTGGTTATTAACCAAACAGGATATTTTTATCTTTTGCTTGAAGTCAAGACATCTGTTCATTACTGTGGTGTGATGGCCTAGAGTTAATACTCATTGTACAGGTTCTTCAACTCATAATAACTAATAAATTAGAAACAATGAGTCAACTAAAATGGTCAAATATTATCTAAATAAACTAAAATGGTCAAATGTTTTTTTCTCTTGGAATGCAAAGAGTTTATTTTGGGAGATTCAGAGTCAACTCACTGTGAAACCTTTTGGTGCTGCGGCATATGCTTTTTTCTGATAAAGGTTTCAGCAACTTTACTAATCTTAATTTCTTTAACCCTCCATTCTTTGAAGCATTGATTGCCTTCCTTCCTAATAGAGGATTCATGTCAATTGATCAGATTGTTCAGCTTGCTTGCTTGCCTAACAGTTACATTGTAGTTCTACATAGAAACTTTAAGATTTAATTCAAATTATAATATTAAAAACAATTGAAATTTGTAGGCCACTGATATTGCAAGTAAGGCAGATGAGGTATTTGTTAAAAAAATGCTTGTAGTAAAGAAACCTTTGTACCTAATGTACTATTTTTTTTGCAAAATCAGGTTCTTACTTTGTTTTTCTAGTTGGAGGTACTTTACTTTTACCTCCCAAGCATCTTAAGGAGCTCAATAATAATATCATGAATCACGATTCCTGTGTGCATACATGCCCATGGTGGCCCATGTTATATCTCTCCTTTTCTTTTGTTCATTAAGTAGCCAAATTGTCTGCAAATTTGCATGGTTTTAGATACTATGGGTTTGTTTTGTTCAAAGCCCAGACAAGGTTGCATGGCCAGGCAGCAATTTAGGCCATCAATTTTGAGCACCTGGCAGTTAGGTACCTGGCTAGCAAGTTGTCTACCAGGTCATATCCAAACAGGCCCTATATTTCCATTTATTAGGACATTGTGTTTTGTAATTTGTATATGTGTCTACTTAAGGCATTTAATGGAAACTTTGGTCTATCTAAGGATTTATTAGAAACTTTGGACTGCCTGCCATACACTAAACAAGGTTAGTATCCAGAATATGTTTTCTGGTTAATAATAGTGCAATAAATATGCAGTTATAAATATCTTCTCTCTTCTATCTTTAATTAATGATATAGTTCTATGTTTGAAATTTTAAAATTAATGCAGCAAATTATGCCCACGGTGCGCCCCACAAATATTTTTTTCATAAAATTTCTACAGCTTAGGAGCTACATCTTCTGCCTATATATGCACGTTCTTATACAACAGTATATATTCTTTTATTTCTATCTCAATTAAATTTTTCTCTGTTTTCTGGATTTTAGGATTTTTTTATTTGGTGACTAGGTACCACATATTGTTCTTTATTAATATGGGATACAAGCAGCTTTACTAAACGTAAATTCAGTGTCTTATGTTTCTAATATTGTCTTGCCATTTCATTTCAGGTTGTTATTATCTGATCAAGCAGCTTTATTAAACGTAAATTCAGTGTCTTATGTTTCTAATATTGTCTTGCCATTTCATTTCAGGTTGTTATTATCTGATCAGCACTGCAGCAGACCACTTCAGTTAAGATTTCTGAATTCATGCAAAAATGATAAGTACTCAAAACAAAAATAGAAGCAGATGATAAGACCCCACTTAAGGTTGGCATATACGATCATAAAAACAAGATCATAACAAGTGAACCATTTTCTTCGATGAGGGTTCATATTGTACCCATTCAAGGTGACTTCGACAATGATCATAAAGGACAATGGACTGAAGAGTACTTTCATAGTAAAAATAGTAACTGGACGACCTGAAAAAGAACCTCTGCTGTTTGGGGATCTGTATATTAGGCTGCAAGATGGTGTGGGCTATCTCAATAGTGCCAAATTCCAAGACAATTCAAGTTTTGTTGCAAGCAAAAGATTCAAGTTGGGAGTCATGGCCGCTGACAAAAGCATCTCACAGAGAATTCAAGAAGGAATAACTGAATCTTTTTGCTGTAAAGGACATTCGGGGATACTGTAAGTTAGTCCTCTTTTTATTCCATCATCAAATACAGGTAGACTCTGCCACAGTGGTAGAGTCCCTGCATTTAGCCATGAAAAGTCATAGGTTTGAATTGCGCTCTTTGCAAATTTTTCAATCGTAAGGCTGCAAAAAAATTTAGTTCCCCTAACCCTGCCTTGTGTGGGAGCTTTCAGCACCCTGTAGATCTGTTTATCTTGAAGGAAGGCATAAACAGAATTTGGAGATACATAATTTATGTTTTATCAGGAGTATTTTCAATTTATTATTTTTTGTGTTTAGTCAAATCCATTATTTAGGTCCCTTGCCATCTAGTTCCTCTATGCAAGGTCATTTTTATCCTCATCCTTTCATTCTACAATAAGAAGAACATATTAATTTCCCTCCACATACTCTAGCAACCCACAATATGGCCTATTCTTTCTCCAAAACACAAAAAGGCACCATTTGCCTTCTCCGACAGTAGTCTGTGAAATGTAAAACCTTTCAGATTAATCATCACCCATTGTTTTCATAAAAATGATTATTATCAAATGATGATTGAGGAAGAGGTCTCTGCAATAAAAATCTAGTAGCGAGGCCAATCAAGGCTGCTTCATCATCACTTAATGTGTGCTATCTTTCTCTACAGCAACAAAGAAGAATCTGTATCCATCCCCCAAGATCCTGTGTACAAACTGAGAAAAAATTGCTAAGGATGGTGATAGGCACAAATTGCTAGAGAAGAATGGTATCAAGACAGTGGAGGATTTTGTATTGTCTTACAATCAGAGTCATGAAGATCTGCGTAAAGTATATATGCCAAAGAATTTTGAGGATTGTTAGTTCTATTTTGTTCTTCCATACAATGTGACTGATACGATCTGTCTAATATATATGTAGATTTTGGGAAAGATTTCTGACCAAGACTGGGATATGGTCATAGATCATGCTCAGAAATGCAATCCAAGACCAGGAAATCAGGAGCATCAGGCAATTTCTAGAAGTGATGGAAGTCATTACTTCAAGGGATCAAGTTCGATGCAACCAACAAATCCTGCACCACAAAGTACGTTTTGTTAGCCATTTTTAGTATTTTTATTGTTCTTATTATATTCTGCCCTGTTTCAGTTCTTTATTTTACATCAATTCTACCTTGTATCTAGAGCTTTAGTTACTAGTTCCTCAATATTTTGCAGAACAACTTGATTACCAAGGAATGCACCAGCAAAGTTCTTCAACATATACAGGACTATCATCTGGCGTATCCTTGGAGGATGTTCCAAGTAAGTCCTAGTTGCAAGCATACTTCAAAACCGACCGTGATGGCCGACGGCAATTGGCTTTTTCTTTATTTGTATTGATGTACTATATATCTTGTGTCTAATTACTTCCAAAAAAAAGTGAAGTTAACCATTCGGTTTTACTCTTCATGCATGTTTGCACTCATAGGTGAACAAGTGGGCATCCAAGTTGACGAGGACCAAATTTCAGGTGCAGGAAATGAGGTCCTGTCAGTATCAGTTCCATTAATAGATAATAACATCAGTAAAATAGAAGGCTCTAACTCACAGCAAGTACATTCCGGTTATTTCACAACGGATGATGGTACGTAACAACTTAAATTTTTGTCCTACTGTCTCTTGGTTCATGTTTTGAAATAACTTTCTGAAGCTCACATACGTCGTCTTCTTTTCTACACTGCCACATGTTAAGGTTTCTTGAAGAATCTCTGGGAGGATGCTCATACCGATGTACCCGTCTCTGAAGATTCTGGATGGGGAGGTTACTGCAGTGCATTCGAGCAATCTGGGGGATGTACACCTGCGAGTGCAGCAGGTACGCCTGCGAGTGAAGCAGGCAGTAGCAGCTACTGGACACATCCAGCTCGAGCCGACAACATAAATAATGCAAGTGCACATGACATGGAGGATGAATTCGGAGCTCTTCTTGATTGGAGCAATGATGCTACTGGAGCAATATTCTCGAGCATTGATGATAGTTTCTGGAGCATTGATGATAGTTTCTATCTGTCTTTATTACCTTGACAACTCATCAATTTGGTGGCACTAACTTTATTATGGAGAGAGAAGAAAAACTGAGAAACCATTTCTTCTAAACGAAACCGAGTGCTCTTGTACCGATGCGCAAGAAACGACGGAAATCAGCGATGGGGAGACTCGACTCGTTTCTTGATCCTCTCACAATTTCCCTCGCTTGCTCTGGTTTTTCCTCCGTTTGCCCCGCGTGTGCCCCTCGTTCGATCTGACGGATGCGGTGAGTCTCGCACGCGGCGGCGGATGCGAGGAGCCCTGCGGCGGCGGATGCTCATCAACAAGTAGCGGCGTCTCGGCGGACTCCGCGGCGGACGCGCGCCCTGGCGGCAGCTCCGCGAGCCTTGCCAGCAAGCAGCAGCGTCACGGCGCCGCTGGCAAGCTCGTCCCGGTCGACAGACACGAAGCCCACGCTGCCGGCCTCGAAGAGTGCCTCGCCGGCTCCACGAGTGCTTTGTCAAGTTGAGGGACGTCACCCGTGCTTTCCATGGACGTACGCGTCCGTCGAGGCCTCGAGGGCTGGAGCCCGGACGCACAACAGCCACGGCACGGCTGTTGGCCTTGGCCACCATAAGGCCTTCTTGCACTGCACTCCGTCGTTGAACCCATGCATGTTGGCATTTGTTTGGCCTGTATGTTGGCAGGAGGCACAGCAGCCACGGCACGACGTAGGCGACGTCTCTGGTCTGAGCCAGTCTGAGCACCTCGCCGGCCATGCCGCCACGTCCGCCCGGCGCCTCCGCCCACGCAGCTTGCACATGGCTGTCCGGCGCCGCCGCCTGTGGAGCTCTCGTTCGCCTCGCCCGCAGCTTGGCCGCGCTATCACGTGCCGAGTTTGCCGCGTCGTGTGCTGGAGTCCAGGGAGGAAGAAAGCTGGAGTAGAGGATCCGGGGCAGGAGGGGGTGAATGATTGGCCAGATGTATAGATAGAAAAGTTGCGTTGAGAGGATAGTTTATTGACACAGTGTACTATAATATAGGCTGTGTTTAGATCCTGAAAATTGGCACTGTTCCGAACTGAAAAGCACTGTAGTACGTTTCGTTTGTTTGTGGTAAATATTATCCTACCATGGGGTAACTAGGCTCAAAAGATTCGTCTCGCAATATACATCTAAACTGTGCAATTAGTTATTTTGTTTAGCTACATTTCATACCCCATGCATGTGTCTTTTGGTACATTTAATGATTCGATGTGACGGGAATTTTGGAATTTCAAGCCAAATTCGGGTGATCTAAACACACCCATAGAAACTACTCTGGTTTTTTTATTGGGATTGCCCTTACACCCTTTTGAATCTGGCACCCTATAGACGAACATTATAAAGGATGTAGTAGTACTAGTTAACTTGCATCACGTATTTAGTTCATGAAAGACAATGTTGGTACTACAATATATTAAACTAAAGAATATGAAAGTAATTATTATGATTATCTCAATTAAGACAGTAATGCTTCAGCGTCTCTTAAAAAACTCCTTCAGGCATTTAATTGTTGATGCAAAATTATTAAGAACAATATCAAGATCAATGTTTTCCAAAACATCCTATTGTCAATGGAGCATATAGCCAAAGCTATTTAACATTTTCTCGCAACATGGTTCACCTCAAATAATTTTTCAATAGTTTCAACTTGCAGAAAGTTCTTCAGCTGAGGCTATTTTTACTGGAACAATTAAATATCCCATAGGCAACAGAGGCATTCTGATAGCAATATATGCAGTTGTCACAAACTTTTAAGAATATCTAGTGCCGACATTAAATCATGCAAAGTTACTTGCAGAACTTTTCATTTAGAGAAAAAAATCATCTAACTCAGTGTCAGAAGAAAAGGATTCTACAGAAGTAGTACAACATTTCGGTAGATCAGGACACTACTACAGAACTTATTTTCGCAACACTATTTTCACTGCTAGTTCAGAGAAAACCAGAAGTGAAATATTTTCACCACCGCTTCAAAGGAATGCGAGAGCAAGCGGGAGTTCAAACCGGTGGTGAAAATTATTTTCACTACTGCTTTGAAGTCCACTTTGCCACCTACTAATCAACCGCCGGAGAAAACCGGTTTCACTGCTAATTCAAGGACTGAACCGGCAGTGAAAATGCCCTGATAAAAACCCAACATTCCTCCTCTTCCTCACTCCCTCCACTTTTTACTACCTATTCCAACCTTTCTTTAACCATTGTTGGCATGATTTTTCACCAATTTCTCAGAGTCCCCCAAATCTTGAAGAATGCAGACATGCATCCTTTTTTTAAGGTCGGTAACTATCAACCCTTTAAATTCCTAACTTATTCCTTTGGCTAAATTTGATGGAAAGCATATTTCTTCCTTTTAGAGGGCTTCTTGCACTCAATTGATCATGGAGGCTCCCCTAATTTTGAAGGTTACACATCACACCAGCTTACTCTAAGGTTAGTATATAGCCTCTAATTTGGTCATTAGTTTGTTTGCTTTGTTACATTGTTTCCATTATATTGGAGTTGAATGCATGAGTGCCATCCTAAAATGTGGACCTATGGTATAATATTTAACAAGTTTAGGGACATAGAAATGCTTTTCAAAGTTCATGGATCTAAGTGGCACACCTCGACAATTTCAGAGCATGCTCATGCATTTAACTAAATATATTGACATGAATGTGCTGGCGAGCCTCTTTAATTTAATTTCTTCATTTTAGAGGATATTTTAAAGAAATGTCCAAGGAGGCTCCTGAATGGTGAAGGTTGCATATCACCAACACTATAAGGTTGGTATTTTACACTCATTTAATTTAGTTATTTTAGATGATATTTTGCATTAAATTGAATAGTCATTTCGATGCTGGACATTTTTAGTGTACATTTTGCATTGAATTGGCTGTCATAGATTCTTAGTAGACATTTTTCATTAAATTGAATGACATAAATATTTGTACAGCCTATGCCATACTCGTTTTGTTATTTATAGATGGATCGTGGATTGATATACCCATTTTATTATTCATAGATAATGCGCTGAAGCAAAAAACACAGTACTCCAGAGTGCATGTTTTCCTTTGAAAAACGCTCCGAAGAAAGTATTTCTTAATCTAAGTGAAAGTGTTCAACTATAAGACAAAAAAAAAAAAGCACCTCCACGGTTAAGATTAGAGCAAATGCTTCCTTAAACCCTTATTTTTCAAGTATCTGCATATATATAGTGCCTTATTTTAACTTAGTTTTAAAAGGGAAATCAGCTCGAGGAGATCAAGTATTGGCTCAAAAACACACATATGGGTAAAAAAAGACCGTAATCAAGCTTTGTTAACCTCCCCTACTTTATGCATTATCCTTGAATGAAAGGAAGAACCACAACTTGAGCTTTCCATGTAGGCACTACAACATACGAGCAAAGGACAATGATTGAGTTTGTTACTTTTAATTCTGATTTGCTATTTTTAATGTTACTTTTAATGGTTTTTAATGTTACTTTTAATGGTACTATTTTTATATATCCTACTACAATATTGTTTTTGTGGGAGTAATTACAAGTGCTACGACTACGGATGTTTTTAGCACCTTATAAGAGCACATGGATGAATTAAGGCTAGAGCAGATCTACAATTTTGGTGAGTTACTTCTAGCATTCTCAACTAATAAACCATTGCAGATAAAAATAATATTTTTGTCCATAGGAGTAAAAAATAATTTATATTCAAGAATATTCATATCTATATTTATATTCATTTTATTTAAAAATATAGACATAAATGTTGAAAGTGTGCTATCCGATTCGGTAGCTAAGATGACATTAGGGACAATGATACCTAAATAATGATTGTCCATCTTAAATTGCAGATGGTGCTGGAGGTGACGCGGCATGACAACACAATGTTCCATGTAGGACAGCGGATGAACTTGAGCCAAAAGAAAAGTTTTAAGGACTAAAATGTACTTTCATAATTTATGGATGAAATTATGTCTAAAATACAAAGTTTAAAGACTAATAAATCGGTCACTTTGATAGTTCTAAGATAAAACTGAGCCCAAAAGAAAAATTTAAGGACTGAAATGGTCATTTTGAAAATTTAGGGATCAAATTAAGCCTTATGCGATAGTTGAAGAACAAAAATGATTATTCCATATATATATATATATACGGCTTCCGCTTATTCTACATCTTAAAGATTTTTAGGTGTAAAATAATTATTCTACACCAAGACACAGCCAACCCAACCAGCCGCACCCGTTCGGCTCGGCCGCACCAACTACCAAATCCCCGCTTTCCCAAACCCGACCCCAATTCTAATCGACCTTATTCCTCCGCGTCCGCCTCCACCGTACCCATCGATGCCGCCGTCCACCCCATCGAGCATCCACCGGCGGCGCCCCAACCCTGTCCTCACCTTCCTCCACCGCGCGGTGCCCTGGTCCACCCCCATCGGCAACCTCGACACTGCCCCCTCCCTCGCCGCCACAAGCCTCTGCTCTGGAACAAATTGCACCTGTGACTGCTACCGATCTGTTCAGCGAGAAGCACAACCCCGGCCACAACTCGAGCCTCCGGCCGCACAGCGCCCTCTACGTACAGCACGGGCTGGGCGGCGTGCTCGATTTGCTGCTGGGCCCTATGCGTTCAACGAAGACGGCGCGGTGTCGCTACGCATCTGCATGGTCAGCATGACTGCATACGCGACATTGGGGAACAGCTGGCCGATGGCACCAAGGCCAGCGGTGCTGACTAGATCAGCACCATAAGGTTCATACTCGATCTGAAGCCTGACGATAGAGCTTTTTATTTTTTTTAGATTCTGACGAACGAGCTCTATATTTACTGAACGAGACTTCCATCCATTTTTTATTTAAATGGCAGCTGTGTTCCGAGCTTCAGTTGGCAAGTTGGTTCTGTTTTTCTTTTTTAATACTGACTGGCTGACGGGTCGGGGAATCTTGGTTTCGAGGTATCAAATGAAGCAACGCGTGACAAATTGAAAGAATACTACTAAGTATACTGACAGAGTACTACTTTTGCTCCATCATCGATCTTCTCCACCAGCTAATTTATTATGATTGAAGAAGCACGATTATAGCACTAAAGCAAATGTCAATGTGGTGCTGAAGGATTATACTGACCGCACGCGCCAACCATCAGATGATAAATACTAGCGAACACTAAAGAAATATACTGATAAATACTGAAGGATGATACTCAAGAAATATACCCTTCAGTTCTGAAGAAATATACTGATAAATACTGAAGGATGATACTCAAGAAATATACCCTTCAGTTCTGAAGAAATATACTGATAAATACTGAAGGATGATACTCAAGAAATATACTCACATATACTGATAAATACTTAAGATACTAAGAGGTACTTAATACTAAAAACTGAGATATACTAGATGATACTGCATTATACTCAATGTTACTCAAAAAATACCGGATGATACTATATTATTCTAAATATACTAGAAGACACTAACAACTCTTCAAAGGTACTAGCAACTACTGATGAAAATACTCGGGAATACTAGAAGATACTCGAGAAAAAAACATGATGATACCGACAACTCTTTAAAAAGGTAGTAGCAACTAGGAATACTAGAAGGTACCGAGGAAAACTTGAAGATACTAACAAATCTTAAAAGTTACTAGCAAATACGAACACAAAATAATGTAGAATACTAGAAGATACTCGACAACTCTTAAAAGGTACTAGCAACTAACGACAAACAATATCGAGGAATAATAGAAAAAACACTTAAAGGTAGTATGTTCAAATGTTAGCTAGTATTGTTTAGTATTGTTCAGTATGGTGTGGCGTCATTAGTACTACCTTTGTTCCGAGTTACCCATAATCTCAAAGACAATGTGTGAACACTAATCTCGGCGAGAATGTGTGACCCCCTAATCTCAAAGCAAAATGTGTGAACCCTAATTTCAACAAAATTGTGTTAAGTGTGCACACATCTTCACCGCTCGGCCTCGAGGGCCTACCGCCCCCTCTCGGCCTCGCTACCTTTGTTCCGAAGTTACCCCAATCTCAGCGAGAATGTGTGAACCCTAATCTCAAAGAATGTGCGAACCCTAATCTCGGCGAGAATGTGTGACCATTAAACTCAAAGACAATGTGTGACCCCTAATCTCGGTAGAATGTGTGACCCTAATCTCAAGTAAAAATGTGTGAACCCTAATCTCAACAAAATGTGTGAACCCTAATCTCGGCAAAATGTGTGAACCCTAATCTCAAGACAATGTGTGAACCCTAAACTCGGCAAACTCCATGAACTCTAAACTCGGCAACCACCATATACACTAAACTCGGCAACTTCCATGAACCCTAAACTCGGCAAACACCATGAACCCTAAACTCAAGAAACGCCCATAACCCTAAACTCGACAAACGCTATGAACCCTAAACTCAAAGAACGCCACGAACCCTAAACTCGGCAAACACCATGTACCCTAAACTCGGCAAATGTCATTAAAAGTGTCTCCCGAAAACCTTGCTCGGGAGGGGGCATGCTTTTTGAAAAGAGACTCGCCCGAAAACCCTAAACTTAACAATTACTGCGGTAACTACCGAAAATCAACAAAGCCTAAACTCGTCCAAATGCCATGAACCCTAAACTTCGGCAACCACCATGAACACTAAACTTCGAACCGACATGAACCCTAAACTCAAAGAAACACCTTGAACCCTAAACTCGACAAATGCCATGAACTCTAAACTCGGCAAATGTCATTAAAAGTGTCTCAGGAAACCTTGCCTCGGAGGGACTGTACCAAGCTACTTACAAAAATACTTGACAAAAATTACGGCAACTACTTAGAGATACTTGACAAGACCGACCAACCCATCGACAAAATACTTGACAAGACCGACCAAATACATGAAGATACCGACAAATACTTAGAGATACTACCAAATACTGGAGCTATGGTACCGGGTATACCAAAATACTAACAAAAATACTAAAGAAATACTTGAGATCCGACAAAATACTTGAAGATATCGACAATTTGAACACCCCTGTGTGTTAATTACCGATTAAGCAATGGATTTGGCCAAAGACAAGTGTATTAGTTCATGGTCAAGTCGTTCGGTCGAAGAGACGCGAAAAAGAATCGATTCCGGAAACTGCCCCCCTTAGCCGAAAACCCCGGATTTCAAACCCTAGTTTGTCCCCTTTTATTTTATTCAAAGTTTATCAAGATTTTGGGTATGGTCATTAAAGAATTTTTGTAGAGTTTTCAAAATTGAACAAAGTTGGTATTTTGAGTTTTCAAAGTTTAGTTCAAAATTTTAAGGTAATTTTGAATTTCATTCAAACTCTATTTGCCCCCTTTTCTATATTTCAAAATTTATGCAAAATTTGAGAAAACTTTCAAAAGCTAGTTTGTAGATCTTGTTGAGAGGAACAAAAGTCATGTACAAAGTTTTTCAAGTTGTTACATGATTTTAAAAGTAATTTTGAATTCAAATTTCAAAATTTGGAGCTGCTTTTCAAAAAGTCATATTTCTAGGCTGAATTTGAAAATGCTCCAATTGAGAAAAATTGTAGATCTTGAAAAATTAAGGGGGTTACTTTTTGGAAATTTTTGAGTTTAGTTCAAATTTTGAGAGTAATTTGCAAAATTCATGTTGAAAGAGAAGGTCAAACTTGGGACTTAGAATTTTTCTAAGTTCAAATCAGTGTCCGACAGGATCGACGTCTCGCGTTCTCGAGATTTTTGTTAAGCAACTTGAGTTGGACCAAAAACACGGATTTGAGTTTATGCTTTGAAGACCAACATATCAAAAGTTGAGATCGATCGGATTTGATTTGACAAGGTTTTGACAATCATTTACAAGTATCATTAAGTCGTTGACAATGCAAGTTTTGGAGATGATTATCTCTTAATCCGGCGATTAATGATCATGGGCCTGTTATGAAAAATGAAGGTTGATCGGTGGAGAACATTTTTGCCTCTTGGCCCATGTCAAGATTCGCCCGAAATGGCCCAAACCGGCATCCAAACCGACCTCCGTTGACACGCGTCAAATGTTGATGGAATGCCCCAAAGGATTTTCGCGTCGGGAGCGCGTCCACTCCATTGCCGCCACCGATGCTTCTCCGTGGCGACTCGTCCCGCGTTTGGCTGCCTGTGTTGGAGGCCGGCCGCGGTCCAGTGTGCCACTGTCCCAACCGTCCAATCCCTCGCTCCTTTCGCGCGCCACTCATGGCCGCGCGACAAGACTGGCGCCATGGACGGCCAAGCCAGCTCGCGGGTCGCCGCCGTTTTTCCCCATCGCTTTTGCTCCGTGCCGCCCTCCACCGCCTCCTCGCCAGGTGCTCACCGCCGACGATTGTTGGCCAGCCGCGGGTCGCCGCCCGGTCGGCGCGCGTGGCGAGGCCCCCTATGGGCTACTTCCCACCGAAGCTAGGGGCGGGTGGGTGCGACTCTCGTCGCCGCCGCTCGCCGGGCTCCCCGTCAGCTCGGCCGAAGGGACCGACGCCGTCCTCCGAAAGCGCGAGCATCGGGGAGAAAGAAGAAGAGGAGAGGAGAAGAGAAGAGAAGGAGGACTTAATGTAAAATCGAAAACTTCAGGAGCTAGGTGAGAAGTCTTGCGGGCAATGTGTGAATAGTGTTTTGTACTTGTTTTTGTAATTTCATAAAAAGTCCAGGTTCTTTTTATAATTTTCCCAAGTCAAGGTCCAGCAGCCGTAATTGGGCCGGCCTTTTACTGTTCACATGGGCCGACACGTCATCGACCGCATTTCGCTGACATAGTGTTGGGCCAGATTAGGCCCGAAGGCCTTTTTTTCTTTTTAACAAATGAATTTCCAATTTCTTTTTATATGAATAGTATCTGTTTTTTGTTATTTTCATATAAATTTAAATAGAGCTTCTAAAATTCTGAAAATTTTTGTATAGCCTTTTCATGATGTCTAGTATTTATGAAAATTTTGAAACTTTGATTTTGAATAGTTCTTGCATGATTTAAAAATACAAATTTTAATTGAAAAATGCATCTTCCTTGATTTTTAATAATTATTTTATTTATCCAAAATCATGAAAATTATTTTGTTGCTGTTTTATGATGTGACCTACTTGTGGAAAAAGTTTGGGATCCATTGGAGAAAGTTAAATAATTTTCTATTTTATGCTTTATTTATTTAATTAGAAAAAGAGATGATTAGTGACTTCCGACTTAGGTTTTGTGAGAGACTTTCGGGTTGTTTTGTGAACCCTAAACCATACCACTATCAGATGGTCCTTGAGAGCTCCTTAGGCAATGGTGATGATATCTTGTAGAGTAGTTCAACAAGTTGGTTTTGTTAGGTTACAACTTTATCGTGAAGGAAAGTAGTATTTAAGTTGTTTATTATTTCATGCATCATCACGCATCATGTTTACCATTCCATCACGCTAAAGCATGCATCATTATCTACGTGTAGAGTATACGAGAGTGAGTCGGATCGTGATGATAAAGCTTTGGAGAAGATATTGATATGGTTCGCGATGATCAAGCTTCGTGAGAAGATCCGTTCATCGACGAGGATAATGTCAAGTTTGACTTCGACAATCTTTCTTCGTGACCGACTTTCCTCGCAACCCGTGCAAGCCCCGGTTCATTTAAACATTTCTTTGTGTTTTACAAAGCTTTATATCACCTTTGCTTTATGTTCTCGCATTAGGTGATAGGAGTTGAGTGACAACCTAATTGATGCATTACCATTCCTTGTTTATTTCGATATCCACCTTGATAACCTGTTTTGCTAAAATGCTAGAACGCTTAGCATGGCTATATTAGTTAGACTTTTGAGTCAAAATGTGACAAGTCCCTTATGATAGCCCGAAGAGGCTTTTGATGAAAAAAAGGATGTTATATGATGGAACCATTGGGATATGGTTTTGAAATTGAGACCGGTCGGGTAATTTGCATTGAGAATGGAGTCTCGGTGTAGTATTTCCGGCTTGTCGATTAAGGACTTGAAACGTGTAGGCCCGTATGTAACCGAGACTATGGAACGCACCGCGCCGAGGTCGTTGGACCAATGGCACGCCTGTCATGGGTGTCATCCCATCACGGTCGACCCTAGTTCCGGACACATACCCGGTAAGCCCGATCTTGGGGTGTCAAATCGAACGCATTACAACCCGCCTTTGGGAGTGGAGAGATGGCGGAGTACATGTTACTCTCGTGGGTTAAAGTCCGGATTGGAGGTGTGTGCGGTATTGTCGGGTGGCGTGGACGCGGTTCCGCTTTTGAGTATCCAAGAAAGGGTTGATATATGCAAGCTTAAGTGCTACATATGTCGTGTGGAAAGAACTCCCCCAAATTTGGGTTAATCGATTTAAATCGCCGTGCTTCTCGGATATGGAGACTCGGTTTCCCGACTTACATTGAGGTTTAATTATGGAACAGTTGAAGAAATGAATTAAGTGATGGAACCGCTACAAGTGTTTGCTATAGTGTAAGATCACCTAGAATAGGTGAGATACTAAATTGGGATTAAAACATTGAAAGTAAGGATTCACTATTAGTAAGCTTTTTCGCAAAAAGAGTCCTTGATTCTTGCTAAAGCCTTACCTTGAATCCTATTAGACCAGCATTCCTGAGTCTTCTCCTATTTTCTTTGGTCGTAAGTCTTGTTGAGTACTCCCGTACTCGGGGTTTGTTGACCCCATTTGCGTGTACTCGACTCGTCTTTGTTTAACCAAGGTTATGTCGGTGGGCACGACATGATCCGGGGTTTATCTTCCAGTTCTACCTAGCTTCCGCAATAAAGTTAAGTTTGCTTAAGTGTAACTTATTCACAATTTATAAAATTAATGTTATTATTCTTCCGCACTCTGATTTATATTTTTATAACAAATATTGTAATGTTGTAGCTACTCCTTTGTTGATCCTGGTATGAGTTATCAACAGGGCTTCTTAAGTTATCGGGTGTATGCGCGCACGGTGCCAAAGGTCTTAAGGACAATGACAAAAGTGCAGGTGGGCCCGTGAATTAGGAGGTTCCGTTACAGTGGTATCGAGCTCATACTTAGGATCGGCTACAATATTACTTTTAAAAACTTAAAAATAATTTTATAATCTAAAAGTTTTTGAAAGTAACAAATTAAAAATAATCTCCTATCCTTCCTTATGCTTGCCGGAAGACTTTGAGAAGATGTCCGGATGGATCAAATAAAAGGCTTCGAGAAGTTTTCATCTTTTCTTGTGAAGAACAATTAAAGAGTCGAATATCGTCGACAAAGTTCTACTAAGAGCCATTTCATCATTCTCATCAAGATCATCCAAGAATATAGTATATAAAGTAAAGCCCTATAATCTACTAACATCTAACGTGATGAAGGCAGAGTACGTCTAACATTGTGAAAACGTATAGGACGAGCATGCATCATATCATGCATATAATGTAAAAGTACTTTGATAATGTTGAGACTTCCTCCCTTCATCCGGATAATTATTCGCCTTTATAATTGTTTGTCCTAAATTTTGTCCTATACCGGGTTTTGGTTAATGGACTTCCAATTGATAATCTTTAAGGCCATAAGTTCCTAGCCTTTGGGAGCTTGCACCTTGCTAAGTCAATGTTGGTATTTGTTATGCTTACAGAGGATTAATTATAG
>JADLZK010003911.1:0-62408 GCA_015847255.1 Hyparrhenia diplandra
CAAGATCGCCGAGGTCCGCATAGTGGATTCAGCGAAAGTGTGCCGATTTCGCCGTAGGGAAATCCGTGCCACCTTCGCCCTCCTCCGAGAAGTTCGATGAACAGCTTGCCACGACGACGCATAACGACGACACGACCATCGGCGCCGCTAACGACGCCGGGCCGCCGCCATGGCGCCTCCCGACATCAACAACGCTCCCATCGACATCCATGACGACCGGGTGGCCACGCCAGCGAAGAACACCGCAAGACGCCAAGCCGCCCGACGACACGCCCCGACGCCATCTCTTCCATCGACGACGCCCCCGAATGGGCGCCACCGACGGGTGACGCCGCTGCCATTGCGCCGCCTATGTCACCCCTCCAAGATCGATGATGCTACAATCAACGAAAGTACGCCACCCCGAGGATGCCCCCGCTATCGCGGGTCCGTGATCGATCAGAACAAAGAGGCCACCACCGACGCCCACCACCGCCGATTTAAAAAGCCTACCCAACTAGGCCAACGCCGCGGAGACTCCGCAACGTCCCGTGATAAGTTCCGACAACACCAACAATGTCATCTCCGACATCGAACGCCAACATCACTATGGGCTTACAAGACGACGCCACCGACATCGACATCGACGCCGCCGGGCATCTACATCCCGACGATTAATCGCACCAAGGACACTAACGGCAACGACGCCCCTCCCAAGGGCGCCACCATCGACCACGACGTCCTCGACGACGCCATGCCTACCATCGACGACAACGACGCCATTCCACACGGCGCCGCCAAAGGAGGCTACAATGACACCTCCCCTCGAAGCCAAAGAAGATCGACGACGACGACGCCACCATGGGAACTATGATCGCCAACGACGCCCTCAAGGACACCAACAGAGATGATGACCTCCCATTGGCGCCCAACGACGCCACCCCCGACGCCCTCGCCATCACCATGTTGACCACCGACACAACATCGACCCAAGGACAACGACTTCAACACCAAAGATCCCGAACAACAAGGACGACATCCCTAACACCTATGCCAACGCCGAGGGAAACACCAATGCCCGCAAAGGCACCGCCAACGGTGATGACGCCTCCATCGGCGCCCACCGCCGCCTCTCCGTGAGCCACGCACACCGCCCCGCATCACCGCCCCCACCAAATACCGATAACGCCAACACCGGGCAACCGACGCTCCCCATGGGCGCCAAGCATGATGAGAACACCGACGCTCCCCGTGCATCACCAACGCGACGGTCGCTCAATCACCGACATACGACGACAACAACCGCTACACCTACTAGACATCCTCCCGACATCAACAATGGTGGAGAACACCATCAAAGCAAGCTCCAGATCTAGCAAAGGCGGCACCATCGCCATTCACACCGCCGAAGATCGTGCACAATGCCGCCCAATTGATGAGAATGACACTTCTTTCTTTGGCCCTCCTCGCATCACCAAGACGGCACCACAGAGTGAGAACGGAGACACCGCATCATGGTGCCTCACTCACTGGTTTTGGGCGGCCCATCAACGGCGACACCAACAACCATCGCTACCGTCGACTACTCCTGGGCTATGGCAACGGGAGTACGACTCTAGAGCCAAACCAGTTGGCTCCCATGTTCCTCAACGACATTCACGTCCAAAGCGACTACGCCAACAAGCCATGGACTCCAATGCACCAGCGACGCCCTTACACAGGAGCACGCGCATCCACCTCGCCCAAGAGTTCGACGCTTCCATCTTCAGCAAGCCTCGACTTGTGAGCTTCACCGACAACGACAAGAGGTACATGCCACCAACATCAACCCCCCCTACCTCGCCGACCGTCACAATCCCGCAGGCTCTCGTTCCACCTCAACTTGCTACATCAACGGATCAATGAAGTTACCCTACATAGTCGGAACCAACAAGCTCAAAAGGGAGCACCAGGTCAAGGACACTTGTGGTGATTAGCGTCCACCTCCGACGACTTCACCATTCGTGCCAATCTTCATGACAAGCAACCGGCTATTGGAGGAGCCACCACATAGCTTCTTTCCATCGGTGCGTCTTTTCTTCGACGACAACATTCACAACCTCACCGCATCTTCGACAATGTAATGGGGATGAGAGCTACGGACTTCCACCCATCGGATTAAAGGTTACCAACCTCATCTTCGCCCAAATTTCATTCCCCTTCTACACGTGGATGCAACAATCTTTGGACCATGCTACTGATCACCCCATCAACAACGACGGCTGTAGTAGAACCACAAATGAGGACGCTACTGCTCGAAAAGGAGGGGGGGAGAGATGTCAAGACCCAAAAAGTAGCCCACGGCGGAGGCCCAACAGGCAGCTTCCACAAGACGCCGGGCATGAGATGGCCGCCGCCATTGCCGCCACATCCATCCTTCGCCACGCCATTTACTTCATCATTAAGTAATAATTATTTAGGGAATAAATATTTAGTAAAAGAAATAAGATTGCTTGTAAAAGAGGTATTCCAATCTATAAGGAAACCTCCTAGATATTTCTTAGCAAGCAAGTCTCCCTCGACTATAAATACAAGGGGCATGTAATCGCTTGGATCTTACGCTAGAAAAATTAAAGGGGTTGCTCCCCAAACAGCTCTATCTCTCCAACTCTCCCTTCCTCTCCTCGCTCGCCCCTCCTCCTCCTCGTGTCGCACACCGCCGCCACGCCGCCGCCACCAAGACGCCGTCCTCCCCTACCCGCTACAAGCCGCCGCCACCACCTCTATCACCGTTTTCCCCGCCCGACGAACGACGATCCCATGTCGGGCTCCAACCCAATCTAGCCGGGTTTCGACAATTTTGTGATTTTACCTTTGTTGTTTTTACTTTTATGCGTTTTTACCCTTTTTTTTTTCCTCAACAAAACCTCCTTCTACCCCTATTATTTAACATCGAGAGGTAACGGTCATATTAAATTAAATGGGAAAAAGAAAAAGAAAGAGAGGCGCCTAAAAAGGACAAGTTCCCCCCGAGAACGACTATAGAAAAGAGTCGGGCGGCTCCTCTTCGCGCCGGGCTGTTCCGACGCTCCCTTCTTCGGTAGCTAGGAACCGACGGTGCTCCTCCTCTCCCTTTTTTCCCTCCCTTTGCCCCGTGTCCCCAAAGCCTAGGTTTCGCAGACGTGTGACATAATGGGGCGCTGGTTAGGTTTCGGTACTAGAGGCGTTGTTCCCGGGACTAGAGGCCCCTCTTCCCGCCGCCCTCATCCTCAGGGCACACGTGGGGCACGCTTGTCTCCCATCGAGCTAACCCTAAATAGACAATGGCTTTACATACGCCACCGCCATGGGTTGGCGGGTAGCGGTGGCCTCTCAAGGACACTTTTTTTTTCTCAACGAAACCTCCTTCTACCCCTATTATGTAACATCATAGGTAACAGTCATATTAAATTAAATGGGAAAAAAGAAAAAAAGAAAAAGAGTGGCGCCAAAAGGACAAAAGTTCCCCCTCGAGAACGTAGACGATAGAAAAGAGTCGGGGCGGCTCCTCTTTTCAAGGCCGCTATTCCGACGCTCCCTTCGCTGTAGCTAGGAACTGTGGTGCTCCTCCTCTCCCCTTTGCCCTCCCTTTGCCTTCATGTCCCCCAGCCTAGGCTCGCACGTAGACATAATGGGGCGCGGGATAGGTTTCGGTACTCAGAGACGTTTGTTTCCAAATAGCCGGCCGAGGCCCCTTCCCCGTCGCCCTCATCCCCGGGCACACGGGTCATCTACCGCCTCCTACCGAAGCTAACCCTAAATAGACAATGGCTCATCAGCCGCCACCGCCATGGCCGGGCGTGGTAGCGGCGCTCTATGACCGCGAGGGCAAGTACATACGTGTGGGGGCCGTAGGGCTACCGGGCTGGCGCCTGGGGCGCCCCTGGGCCGGCGGCATGGCGGTGGCCAGGCCAGGATAGGTGTTGGTGCCCGGTGCCGCACAATGGCACCGAGAAACCGTGATTGATTTGCTCCAATGTCAGGTCGCTGATTTCCGTGCGTGTAGGTTGAGGTGAGGCAAGCACTCCACTAAAAGCATGGATTTGTTGGTATTGGTTTATGATTTAGTGATTTATTTATCGATTGTCATGGATTGACCCCTTTTCACCGCTGAGGATTTTTTACGCGGAGGTACTAAAACGGTACTATGATCGCATGCTATTATATGGATATGGTTTGTTGTCGCTAATTCAATATGTGTGGAGTTTATATTTTGTGTGATATTAAATTCTCGATTACATGGATGTTAGTTAAAATTTTATCTTGCAGATCTAAAACAGAGGTAAAAACACAAATATCATAATAATAAAACGAGGGTTAAAATGTATGGGCAAAATTGTCATTTTTACAACCGCGTTAGAGGGACTTAAATGATTAGGGGTAGACTCTCTCTTCGCTTGAAATAGTAGGGGTAAAATTACAAAGTAAAAAAAAAAAAAACAAGGGTAAATCACCATTTCGCCAAAAGCTTGGTGATAGAAACACCAAAGCCCTTTGTAGTCCACCATTCTAAATGGTATGCATCCGTCAAGGCAATGAGGATGATGAGCCATACGTAATTTAACATTCTTGTATATGATGATCACAAAAAGGGTATGACAAGCACATGAGTATAACACAGCTAGAAAATTATATCAGCTCAACAAAGCAAATGATTTAGTGCTTCCACGCAATTTCATACTCAAGTGTATTGTAACTCGTTTAAGCACGAGATAGCTAAAGTAGCGTTGAGTTGGGACCTAGGTCCACTAATGAAAGGCCATGAGGGCCAAGTTGAGCTAGCACAAAGATATATTTTTCGCCACATTCTACATTGCACCATGCATGACCACCACTATTGGACTAGATTTTCTACAAATATTTTCTCAAAAAGTCCAAACGATTCAAATCTTTGAATCCCAAGGTATAATCCAATTTCTTAAGGACAAATGTAATTGCATTTTGAGTAAATTGCACCCACTATACAACAACTTATCAAGTCGGTGCAAATTGGTCCAACAACTTGTAGTATGCTCAATCTACTACAATAACTTGTCAGATGGGTGCGGATTGGTCCAACAAGTTGTAAAGTGCTCAATTTATTACAATAACTTGTCAAATGGGTGCAAATTGGTCCAAAATCATGCAAAATAGTTAATTTAGGACAACAATTTTATAGGTGGGTGCATATTAGTTCAAAAATTTGTGTAAAATGCTCAATTTAGCATACTACCCTCAGTAGTCCAAAATTACAAATGACAACGTATTAAACAAATCGATAACATTCAAATTTTCTTCCAACCAATAATTTGTTTTGTCAATTAAATTGCTAATCGTGAATCAACTATGCATTTTACTTATTTATTCATTAGTTAAAATTGAATCAAATTTTAGATTTAAACCATTAGATTACCGAGAGACTAAACCAAGACATGAGACTTTAAAAATATTTATGAAAAACTTCTAAAAGGTATTAATTGTTACTACTTATTATCATATTTGATTTTTTAGCTAAATAGAAATGCATATAATCAAACTTGAAATCAATATTGAATATGAAATTAAAATTTTTCTAATTAGAATTTAATATTTGTATAAAAATAGTTAATGAAAACATAACAATAATTTTCTAAGCACCAAAGGTTCTACTCTTACCGAATATGTTACCATTACTACAAGAATATCATTTGTCAAATAATGCACAATGACTTGTTCTCGACATAAATATACTCTTGTCCATATTGGAAACTATATTGTTTGTGATAACATTTGGATCAGACGATTTGGATACTAAGTTAAGCATTTTATAAGTTTTTGGACTAGTTTGCACACAACTATCAAGTTATTGTATTAGATTGACCATTTTATAACTTGTTGTACTAATCCACACCCATCTGTCATGTTTTTGTACTAGATTGAGTATATTACTCTTTTTAGAAAACTAATATAGTAAACTAACATATCTAGAAAAACTAAGATTGTGTTATGAGTTTTCTTGAAGGTTGAAGGGGTACAATGATACAATCGCCACCCATTACGGGCGCCGCGAAGTTGTAGGTGAAATAGTGCACCTTAGTCGCCGGGGCAAGAAAGGCCAAGCAGTCAAGCACTGTTGTGTTGATGTGTCGCAACAAATGGGTGGCACGTTGCTTATAGAAAGAAAGGTTGGACATTCATTCTCGCTTCTCCCACGCGTGGCAATTAATACTTCTCGCCTTGATCCTAAAATGGCTACACCTACACAGCTTTGTTGCCGACTCTCAATATAATAGAGGCCGCAAGATGTTTCCGTAACATGCTATGATCTCTTTAGAACGAGGGACCTTCTCCTTATTATATATGCCTGTTTTTCTTTTTTAAAGAAAACTAATTCCCATAATATCCATTTACAATTGGCCCTGAGGGGGGCTAGCTAAAGGAGAATTAATGGAAATGAGGTGATTAAAGGGAAACCTTCTTGTGTGTGTGGTGGTGGGGGCCGCTGCCAGGGGCCATGGATCCGCCCCTCGATGGACGACCGCTTCTATCCTTCACAAAAAAAAAAAAGGTTAGGGGAATATTATTAATAAGATATCAATGCTTCATTGTGAATTACTAAGATAAAAAAAAATAGAACAGAAGAATGTCGTGGAAAAGTATAATACATCTTGTCAGAAATACTTAAGAGCCTTAGGGGATTTGGCAATCCTTGTTTCGAGTAGCCCCGAAGGGTTTCTCCTTCCTTAAAAAAAGACGATCATTGTTGGTTGCTCTAATGCTTGCCTTAGCTACACCGGGCACTTGATCGATCCTTAGCTTGCCCCCCCGAGGTTGGTAATCCCTTATGGTGAGGCTCTACTTGCTTGTAGTAGGACATGTGGGTTGGTAATCCCTTATGGTGAGGCTCTACTTGCTTGTAGTAGGACATGTGGGTTGTCTAACACCTTGGGAAATGCAAGGTTCCATATGGGGTTCCTATGTTTGGAGATCAAGTATTAGTGTGAGAAGATTGGTTCCATCTAGAGTTCATATGTTCAAAGATCGTATCGTTGTGAGAAGATTAAGGTCGACAACTACAGATAACCATGTGGGACATTGATAGTCGCCAAAGATATTTGAGAAGATTAGTTTGAAGACGAATCCTTTTTGATTTAGGGATAAAGGGCTCTTTTTCTCGGGTTGCACCTCGGGATATGGTTTGGGGGATTAGGGTAAGAGCTCAATTTAACTTAACGTGGGGTCTTTAGTGAAGTTTTATTTGGAGGTGTTTTCGGTTGTGACACTTCCTCGGTTTTAAATTCTGAATTGAGAACCGAATTCATCTCGTTAGGGAACCTAAAGGTTAGGTGTCCATTAATCTATTAGCAATTACAAGACTCACCGTATTAGTGTTCGCAAAAAAGAATTACAAGTTACAATCGAGTGCTTATTATATCTTGACTAGCAAATATGCCCGCGGCGTTGCAACGGGAACCCAATATGTATCTACGCCGCTGGGAAGGCCAACTTATCAAACGTTACATATATAGTTGTCATCGGGTGCTCCCGTGTAATTTCATCACCATCAACATGCTCGTGTTGCCCCGGGGCATATGTGTGATTTATTATATTGTGTTTGTTCGAGAAGCATGTCGCATCATCGCCGCACCACGCATGAGTTTGACACATGATTAAATTTAGTGATGCCCATTCTCGAACCGACGTAGGAAACCCAAGGGCGTGTTTGCTATGTAGCCTCAAGCCGGCCCCTCGCCCCGCACTCCATGCCCATGCCATGCCACAACCTTTTCTAAATTGGTGCAACCAACCGGTGTTTGATTCACGTAAATGCATCGACGGGGCTATGCACAGATCGTGTTTGGTTGCGGATACAATTGAGTATGTGTACCGCACTGTGAATACGGTAGAGTTACCACCACGGCTCTCCTTTCTCTCCTCACCGGTAATCCATCGAACAACGCTGTTGATGGTAACCAATCAAGAAATCAAATACCGCCAACACAACACCAAAACAACCTAGAAATAGGGATTTTAACTAACATATTCCATAGTTTTGGTGTTTATTTGGACTTGCGTGTACCAACTCAAGAATAATCACTTTGGGCCAAAAATACAAAGAAAAAAAGAAATAAAAACCAACAAATAGAAAAAAGGCTCAAAGAAGCAAATGGCAAGCCCAAAGAAGATTCGGGACAAAACGTCAAAACCAAAGGCGGGGCCAAGATCACCGCACAACTTTTCGAAGCAAGAAGGCCCAGCCCCGAAGCCCGAGCCAGGCCGGCCCGCCAGGGTGCGCGCACCCTCGGTGCGGCCGCACCCCCGCCGAGGCTGTTCAGCCCAGCGGGGAGGCGGTTTGTTACCTTCCATACATGGCGCTACCGACGTTGGATGGTCGGTTTGGCAGATTTGGAAGGTGTTCCTAGGTCGGTTTTGGTGTTTTTAGCACTTAGGCCCCTCTCCCTTGTGTATAAATAGCTCCCTCTTTCACCTCTCTCAACAACAATTCCAAGGAGAAACCAGTTCACTTGTGCAAGAGAGTAGAATTAGTTCTTCTTCTTCTACTTCTTCTATATCTTCTAATTCTAGAGAGTGAGAGAGGGAAAAGCTAGAAAGAAGCTTTGTTCTTTCTACCAGGAGTTCCCGGTTCACCCCTCGGTGTTCCGCGGTTCCTAGGAGGACTGAGTGCCGGACTTGCCTGCATTTGGAAGCTTTGTACCTCTCGCAAGCTACTTACACTTTGGTAAGAAGTCTTGTGATTATCTTTCAGCCTATTTAATTTTCTCGTGATATTTCTTAGCTGTTGTAGACTTGCGGGATTGGTAGATTGTCTCGTTAAGAGCGTTAGTTCTTGATGAAGGAACTCTTTGACCGGGGAACCTTGGCCAACATCAAGAATCGCGTGACCAATAGTGCAAACGTGGTGTTTGGACTAGCGTTCACCTACCTTTTGGCGGCATCCCACGGTTATGAGGGGGTAGGCGGCTGGGTCGTGACAAGCCTTGACCGCCCCTTGAAATCCCCCCCACGCTCGGGCCGCGGACGAGAGGTAATTGCCGGAAGCTGCCCAGTTGGGCGTTGGCCGGTGCCCGAAGTGAGTAGACAACAGACTTTAGAAATCACTGCCTGGAAAACTTAGTCTCTGAGATACCTCGCTACTCTTAAAACAAACCCTTGCCTTAGGTTGACACGCACCGAGATAAGCCCTCACAGCGACCGGCCCTTGTGTAAAATATGATACCCCCGCTTACCAGGGTGAAGTGCAAGAACGGTATTTCTCGCGGCGCTTTGCGGATTTCTCTGCGGTGCGTTAAGAAACACCAACAAGCATTTTCGTGCCATTGTCGGGGACGGTTGTCGTAGTTATATTTCGAGCCTAGTCAACTTATTGTGGACCGGTAGTATCCTTTTAAACAAAAATACCAAAATAGTCCCTGTTACTCATGGAGCAACCTACCCTACAAATCCCGCCCGCTCCTAAGGGTGAGCTCGTAGAGAACCACGCCAATCTGCGAAGCCAATCACAACTTCAGAGTATGAGCTCCGCCCCGGCTTTATAGCCATGAAGTTCGAGCCCGAGCCTTTTCGGGCTCGGAATATGAAAACCCCTACCATCACTTACGGAGTTTGAGCAGCTGCGTGGTACGCCTCGACAATTGCAGGCATGACACACGACACGCCGAGGTGGAAGTTGTTTCCGTTCTCTCTCACCGAGAGGGCGACTCAATGGTACGCCCATAACGTAGGGCTGGTAAACGGAGAATGGGAAGAATCACAAAACATTCTCAGATAGCGTTCTACCCTTTATCCGTAATCGCGCCCCCGCGACAAGAGATACTCAACTTCCAACAAAATAGAGGGTGAAACCTTAGGTGCAAACACGGGACCGGTTTATACCACGCTTACACGATCCGCCCGACTCGGCCCATACCAAAACCACGTGCTTTTACAAAGATTTTCGGCTAGGATCGACAGGCAACCGCCCGCCGCTTGACACAACCGCCGGAGGGTCGTTTTCCCATAAAACACCAGCAGAGGGGGAAGCTATCTTAAACCGTATTCTTGAGAATACTCCCCATTAGAACCCATCCGTAGAACCCAAGCGTAAAACCGAAGGAAGTCTCTTCGGCCGATGCCGAACCCATTAAACCTATAGAGAGACCCTCGCCTGAACGAGAACTCAAGGAGACCATTGTTGGTATTTGTTAAGCCTACGTAAATATTTATAATAATCCGCAAGCAAACGGATACATGGTGAGCATTTCACCCCGAGAGGGTATTATATCGAATAATGTGAGGAGGACGGTGTGAGGTAACTAAGGAATATAACTAATCCCTCGCCGGTAGTCAAGGAACTGAAGAAGATAAAGAGATAAGGAGATTTCTATGGTTGTCTAATTCTTATCCTTGTAAGCATATGTTGGTATTGTCTTAAAGGGAAGCACCCAAAGGAAAACATGGGCTTAAACATGCAATCCTCCCAAGACTTACATGCCCAACTTGTGCGGATTCCAAAGGACTCAACAGACTTGTCACTCCCGCGATCTACCACACTAACCCGGAATATAAGGTGTCATCACAAGCAACCTCGCCTAGGCACCATGCCTAAACCTAAGCTACCCCTCTAATCTATAGCGCCCCCGTAGATTAAAAGTACTCAAACAAGAGTTGTGAACAATAAGAACAATAAGAACATTTACTTACTCAAATAAGGAGTTGATCCACCATAGAAGTCTCGGGATCAAGTACGGTGTTACGGGACTTGATTCCGATAGTACAAGATGTAGAGGAGTCACCGACAGTGTCAGGTGCTTCCTCCGCAACTCTTCCCATCACCAACACTTTAACTCTAGGAATAAGATTAGTTCTAGTCTCTCTAATGAGAACTATGGCTCTAATCTCTTCTTAACTCTTACTCTTGATTAGATCTAATCCACTTCTAATTATATGTCTAATTCTACTTCACTAATCTTTAGAGAGAGTTGATCCTTACAAGGACCCCCCTACAACTAAGAGATAATGAGATAGAATGAGATAGTAATGAATTAGGGTTTAGCCCCGGGGTCGGGGGTCTTCTTATATAGGCCTTGGCGATGAACGATAGCCCTTGGATCAAACCGACCTTGGCAACGGTGTAGATACAACCTCAAAGTCGGTTATAAACCGACATAAAAAAGATGAACCCGATTGGGCATAATTGCCGGCGGCCAAGACAAAATTTCTGGCGGCGCCTGTGTAGTTGCCTCCTCAGCCTCTCGTCTCATCCGGTGTCCTCCGGGTATCTTCTAGAATGTTTTAGTCCACTTTTCGGGTTGAGTTACTTCACGGTCAAGTCTTGTCATTGTATGAGATGTATATTCCGGAACTTTCTCCATTCTTCTGCATTTATCTATTAAGTCTCCGAAAATATATAAATCACCAAAGCTCGTGGAATTATGTTAGTTAAACCCCTAGACTTAGGTTGATATTCAATTTAAGCCCTTATTTAATGTTAGTTGATTAGTAATTTTATGCTATAACAGGTGTCAACAACCGCATGCACGGATCTCCCGTTCTTTGAGGTTGACTTTACTGAACAATTTGGTGACACCTCAAGGTACGAACTATGGAAGAAACCACCTATCCCAATTTAGCCTCGAATGACCCCCGGATAAACTCTTTCTCCAGGAGTCTATTAAGGAGTTAACGGCTATAATGAGCACGGAATGGTTGCGAGAGGAAGGACCTTCTTTCGAAGAAATTCGGATAAGTGGCCCCTCTACACCAATCCATTGCGAATATCGGGAAACATGGTGGAAGTCATGTATAACCCTGCTGTGGGAATAAACATAATGTCCAAAACCATCGCACAAATTTGTGACGAGGAAGTCGTTAGGACCCCCACAAAGACGGACCGCGCCATAGCACCACGAACCATCCTTAAAAGCCGTGAGGTTATACATGAACAAATCTTCCTATACAGAATGTCAAGTTGTCTTTGGATTTTCATATCTTTGATGTCCAAGACTATGACATCCCGATCGGGCATCCCTTGAGAAGATTCTTAATTTATCAACATCCGGGGATTTAGATGTCAAACTCGGGAAGAAAAGTTTTCTATTCCGGTTACTCGAGCCAAAAACTTCGGTAATGTAACCCTTCCATGAGCACGACACGCCCGAGGAGGTCATGGGAGTTATGCTATATGAGAACCCAGAAACAGACCTAGAAAAAGACGCCCAGTTCTTCATTGAAGAAGAGGACGATTCAGGGGAAATCATAGAACTTCCCAAAGAGGAAGAGTTAACTCGGCCTCCAGTTGAGCTTAAACCCCTACCTCCAGGCCTACGCTATGTCTACCTAAACGGCGATTCACAAGCTCCCGTCATCATAAGCGATAAGCTTAGTGACCAGAAACTACCCGCCTAATAGCCGCCTTAGAGAAACACAGATCGGTCTTCGGTATTCCCTTCAAGATCTAAAAGGGGTAAGCCCGACACTTTGCACACATCGCATTCCTATTGACCCCGCCAAAGACCCCATCTTGCGAACCCCAGCCGTAGGCTCAATAATGCGATGCGTGAAGTCGTGAAGAAGGAAGTTCTCAAACTTCTTCACGCCGGGATTATCTATCCCGCACCACACAAATGATTGGGTTAGCCCGGTCAAGTGGTCCCTAAAAAAGGGAGGAATGACGGTCGTTGAGAACGCTTAAAACGAACTCATTCCACAAAGACAAGTCACGTGGTGGAGAATGTGTATTGATTATAGAAAACTTAACAAGGCAAAACAAAGCAAGATCACTTCCCACGCCTTTTATTGATGAAATGCCGAGGAGCGGTTAGCAAAACATTCTTTCTTCTCGTTTCCTTGACGGGTATTCTCGGCTACCACTAGATCTCGATCCACCCCGATGACCGTGAGAGCAAGACCACGCTCACATGCCCATACGGAACCTATGCCTACCGTAGAATGTCATTTGGGGCCGTGTAATGCACCGCTTCTTTTCGCCGGAGCATGATGTCTATCTTCTCGGACATGATCGAAGAGATCATGGAGGTCTTCATGGATGACTTCTCCGTCTATGGTAAGACTTTCGAAAAGTTGTCAAGAACCTAGACCGGTCTTGCAACGATGCCAAGAAAAGGACTTGGTGCTTAACCGGGAAAAGTGCCACTTTATGGTCCGAGAAGGCATCGTTCTTGGGCACCTCGTGTCCGAGAGGGGGATAGAGGTAGACAAAGCAAAATAGACGTTATTGAAAAGCTACCATCCCCACTGAATGTCAAAGGGATCCGCAGTTTCCTAGGTCATGCAGGGTTTTATAGAAGATTTATAAAAGATTTTTCACAAATCGCTAGACCCCTTACGACCCTCGCTAGCCAAGGACGTACCCTTTGACTTCACAGATGAGTGCATGCACGCCAAAACCCCGAAGAAAGCGGTCATCTCGCTCCGATCATCCAACCCCGGATTGCTCGTTGCCATTTGAAATCATGTGCGATGCTAGCGACTATGCCGGGTGGTGCGGTCTTAGGCCAAACCAAGGACAAAAGCAGCATGCCATCGATATGCTAGCAAGACTCGACAGAGCCCGGCTTAATTATGCTACAACAAAAAAGAGCTCCCCGGCAAGTAGTCTTTGCTATCGAGAAATTTCGCTCCTACTTAGTGGGCGAAAAATAATCGTCTACACGCACCATGCTGCCCTTAAGTATCTTCTTACCAAAAGGATGCGAAACCTCGCTTGATCCGCCGGATTCTTCTACTCCAAGAATTTGACATAGAAATAAAAGATAAAAAAGGAGTAGAAAATACGAGCTTGAGATCATTTGTCGCGTATGCGGTAACTAACATGTAGGAATTGCCAATCAACAACTACCCGCGCGACGACATGCTACTCAAGGTGTCGATGTCAACCCATGGTATGCAAACATTGTGAATTACATGGTTGCGGGTTATGTACCACCCGGGAGAACAAACGGAAACTCCAAATGGAGAGCGACGGCACCTATGGGACGACCCATATCCGCATGCGGGGTGTGTGCGGACGGCTTTTGCCGAGAAGATGCGTACCAAGGGAGGAAGGGATGTAGATCATTGAGAAATGTCATGCATCTACCTACGCCGGGCATCCGGGAGTATTCCGCACACAAGCCAAAATTTGGCAAAGGCGGATTCTTCGGCCGACGATGTACGACGATTACGAAAAGAGTTCATCGTAAGATGCTACAACTACCAAAAGACGGGGAACATCACAGCTCGGATGCAATGCCCCTACATTACAACCTTCAAATAGAAATATTTGATGTGTGGGGCATTGATTACATGGGGCCATTCCGTAAGTCCCATGATTGCGAAAGTACATCCCGGTGGCAATAGACTACGGTCAAAGTGGGTAGAAGCACTACCATGCAGAGCTGCCGATGGTAAGCACGCACGCAAAGATGTTCCATGAAATCATCTTCCCCCCGCTTCGAACCCCACGCATGGTGATCGCGACGAGGATCGCGATTTCAAGGACAAATCATTCAAGACTTTCTTGAAGGAGCTTGGCACTCAAAGACAATATTGCTACCCCTATCATCCGCAGAAACCAAGCGGGCAAGCCGAACCCCTCGAATAAACAAATCAAGAACATCCTGCGCAGAAGACGGTCAACGAGATGGGGAAAGGTTGGAAAAACAAGCTACCGGATGCTCTCGGGCATATCGGACAGCTTACAAAGCCCCCATCGCCATGTCACCTTATCGCTTGGTTTATGGCAAAACTTTCCATTTACCGCTTGAGCCGAACATCGAGCTCATTGGGCCATCAAGAAGTGGAACATGGATGTCAAACTCATTTGGGAAGAACCGTCCGAAACAAATCTCGAACTAGAAGAATGGCGAGAAAAAGTCGCACCATAGTGCAAAGCTCTACAAAGAGCGCACAAAAAAGATGGCATGATCGCGATCAAGATCAAAGAATTCGCCACGGGTGACAAAGTACTCCTATTCAACCCGGGTGAAACTATTCGGCTAAGGGAAGCCGAGGAGCAAATGGAAAGGACCGCATTAACCGTCATCAACACGTCGTCACATGGGCGATCACAATCCAAGATGACGCAGTGAGATACAAAAGGTAAACGGTCAACGCCTTTAAGCTTTTCTTCGAGCCAAGATCCGATCTTAACCATGAGCTTGATAAAATAGATTTATGCTTTAAAAATTAACATGTGTTGATCAGCATATATAAAAATATAAATTTCTACAACTAAAAAAAAAACTATAAGGTAATAAAACAATATAAAAGTTATTTATATATTTTGCTATCACTTTATTTTAAATAAAGCTTTTTATTTTCTTTTTACTAAACTACCCTCTCTAAAAAAGCATCTTTGGTCAATTTCTACAAAAAGAATATTTACCTTCTAAGTTAATCAAAGCATAAACTATTTTCAAAATTTGAATTTGAGGATCAATTAGAGATCAAAGCAAAGAAGGAAACACTTCTCGCGCGGCAAACACTAGTTCAAAACTTTTCGAAAAAGGAAACGAATGCAAAATTTAAAACCCGACCGTGGGGACACTGGGAGGTGCGCCAAGCACCCCCTTGTGCGCCCAAGACTCGGCCGCCCCCCGGCTGGGTCCTGGGATTTCATCCATCTCCTTCTTCTTCCTCACACACCACACTAGTAAAGTTTGCTCCGCCAAATTTCGACCTGCCAAACCAGAGAGGAGAATTTGTCCTATAAAATCCACCCTCCTCCTCTCCATTCTTCACACCACTCCTTCTTGCTCTTCTTCTCTCCTCAATACTTCTTCTTCCAAGCCTGAATAAACAGCAAGGCTCTCTCCAAAACCTTTCTTTCCCATGGCCTTAGTGCCTTTCAATAGAGAGGAAGCCATGACTTTTGCCTCCGAATATCTTGAGAGGGGAAAGCCCCCAAAGAGAGACCTTGCCCTCCTACCTCCCCAGCTTGAAACTCCGACACCAAAGAAGAGGAAGGAAGACGGCAAGGAGAATGTCCCCATAGAAAACCAAGAAGAGACAAAAGCATACACCAATATTCCAAAAAAGCCTCTCTCTAGTTTCTTCCAAAAATCCAGCTCTTGTTTCCCATACACCTTAGAGCAAATGCCAAATGGGGAATGAAAAAAACAGGTTCCCAAACCCCAGATCCGGGGGCAGCCAAAAGGTTTCTTTGGGGACGACATTGTGCCTAAAGAGGGTCCTACAATCGAGAGTGTGCAAAAGAAGATCACTGAACTATCAAGCTTCATCCAAACCCTTAGAGGCAGCCTAGCGGAAAGGCATAGCGCCAATATCCGCCTTAAGAGAAAACTAGCAGACTTGCACTCTAGTACTCATGAGGAGCTTAGACTCGCTAGGAAGATGGGGGTAGAGCGTTCATGGATCTCGCCGACCTTTTCGAGTAAAATGCTCTACCCCTCTGTTAATAATTAGGCCGCACTAGTTTAAATTTTTAGTTTTTCCCTTCCAATCATTTTGTAATTCCTCCAAAGTGTGCGCCCCTGGTTTGAATTATTAATTCAATAAAGTTTTGTTATTATTGTGTATATCTCCACTTGTTTTTGTCCTTGTGCAAAAGAAAATTAAAAATAGGTACAAAAACAAGTGTGGGGGAGGCTCACAAGTCAAAGGTACGCAATTTATTAAAATTAAATGTTGACTTGTGACTTATCTTTATCTAAGTGCTAAAACCTGAACCAAGTTAGCAAAACTCCATCTCTTTATCTACCAATTGATACATGGCATGCATACATGTTATTCCTCGCTAAAATCCGGACACTGTTGAGCAACTATCCTTTAGGGACCCCATGCTTATCTAAATAATTGATCTTTGAGATATGGCGGAATAACTTGACGCTTGCTCTCTTTTGCAATAAGACTTGGTTTTATCTTCGAAAATTTAAAATAAAGCATGCTCATGGTTTGACTTAGCCAAATCCTACCAAAGCCCTGAATAATGACATGATTATTCCACTATAGCTACTACCGTTGTATTGAGTTTTGTCGCTCTCGGATCTGCGTTGAGAGAAGCTCATACTCCCAAGATTGAAAAACACGTACACCCACAAATACACGCCAATTTTCACAATGAGAATTGCGCGCACAACATACATCTTTACCATCCACAAAATAAATACTCCATCCAAGTTACACCATGATCATCTCCTGTTATCGAGAAAAGTATCATGCGAAAAGAAGATACAAAGGTAAAAAAAGAAAAGAAAAAAAAAAAGAGATGAAAAATGGACATGTGTCCGAGGGCTTAGTAGAGTCCACATCTCCAAAAAAAAAAAAAAAGAGAAGAAAAAGAAAAGAAGAAGTAGCACGTATCTCTCCAAGAAGCATACAAAAAGAAAGGAGAGAGATCATGAGTCATGGAGTAAGCGCAAAACAAAATACCACAAATATTTTCCACACACTTTTGCACATTTCGATCTAGGGGTATGGCCCTTCCCTCCAATGATCCGGAGCTTGACCCGACAAAACATACAAAGGTACGTATGCATCACTCCACTCAAAGATCCGCAAAAACCTTGCAAAATAGGATGAGTGAGAGAGTGATATAAACAAGAGTGCTTTGAGAGGAAAAATTCAAACAAGAGTGACTTTGTGAGAGTCAATACCATAAAGAGCAATGCTATTTCTTTCAAAAATTCAAAAACTTACCAAGTCTTTGTGCATGAGTGGTAGCAAGAAGATAGAAGTTCATGCTATTCCGTTGCTCAATTATTCTAAGGTAGCTTGGTAGCCACTTTGAATGCTCACAAGGCAGGTGAGGCCCGGAATAACTTGTATGCAAGTTTACATCTTGGAGATTGAACCACTTTAGTCCCTATACCTTCACTCGAGGACGAGTAAAGGGCTAAGTGTGGGGGAGTTTGTTGACGGTAACCAACTGCAAATCAAATACCGTCAACACAACACCAAAACAACCTAGAAATAGGGATTTTAACTAACATATTCCATAGTTTTGGTGTTTATTTGGACTTGCGGTACCAACTCAAGAATAATCACTTTGGGCCAAAAATACAAAGAAAAAAGAAATAAAACCAACAAATAGAAAAAGGCCCAAAGAAGCAAATGGCAAGCCCAAAGAAGATTCGGGACAAAACTTCAAAACCAGGCAGGGGGCCAAGATCACCAGACAACTTTTCAAAGCAAGAAGGCCCCCCCGAAGCCCGAGGTAAAGTCGGGCCGGGCCAGGTGCGCTACAAGACCCCCGGTGCGGCCGCACCCCGCGAGGCGGTTCAGGCCCAGCTTTGGGGAGGCAGTTTGTTACCTTCCATACATGGCGCTACCGACGTTGGATGGTCGGTTTGACAGATTTGGAAGGTGTTCCTAGGTCGGTTTTGGTGTTTTTAGCACTTAGGCCCCTCCCCTTTGTATAAATAAATAGCTCCCTCTTTCACCTCTCTCAACAACAATTCCAAGGAGAAACCAGTCCACTTGTGCAAGAGAGTAGAATTAGTTCTTCTTCTACTTCTTGTTCTATATCTTCTAATTCTAGAGAGTGAGAGAGGGAAAAGCTAGAAAGAAGCTTTGTTCTTTCTACCCAGGAGTTTCGGTTTCGCCCCTCGGTGTTCCGCGGTTCCTAGGAGGATGGAGTGTCGGACTTGTCGGTACCCGCCCGGCTTGTACCTCTGGAAGCTACTTACACTTTGGTAAGAAGTCTTGTGATTATCTTTCAGCTATTTAATTTTCTCGTATATTTCTTAGCTGTTGTAGACTTGCGGGATTGGTAGATTGTCTCGTTAAGAGCGTTAGTTCTTGGTGAAGGAACTCTTTGACTGGGAACCTTGGCCAACATCAAGAACTGTGACCAATAGTGCAAACGTGGTGTTTGGACTAGCGTTCACCTACCTTTTGCGAAGCATTCCACGATTCTGCGGGGTAGGCGGCTGGGTCGTGACAAGCCTTGACCGTCCCTTGAAATCCCCCCACGTTCAGCTATGACGTAGAGCTAATTGCCGGAAGCTGCCCAGTTGGGCGTTGGCCGGTGCCCGAAGTGAGTAGACAATGGACTTTAGAAATCCTTTGCTGGAAAACTTAGCCTACGTGATACCTCGCTACTCTTAAAACAAACCCTTACCTTAGGTTGACACAGACCGGATAAGCCCCTCAAGGCGACCGTCCTTGTGTAAAATACGATACCCGCTACCACCGGGTGAAGTGCTACAACGGTATTTCCATGCGCTTGCGGATTTCTCTGTGTGCGTTAAAAACACCAACAAACACCTTCCTACCGTGAGCACCTCAAGCACCGAGACGGAGCGCGGCGGCCAAGGCGAAAAGCAGCGTCTGCCGGAGGCGGAGCTCGTGCGAGCAATCGGCCATGGCAGCGGCGGCGTGCTAGAGGCGGGCGACCGGCCATGGCGAGCAGCGCCGCGAGTCCAAGAGGTGGAGCGGCCAGCCATGGCAACCCTGCGTGCAGTGGAGGTGGAGCTTCGTGGCCATAATGGCCAACCGCGCGCCCCGGGAAGAAGTAGCGGTCGAGGTAGGCGGAAGCGCAGAGGTGAGCGCGAGAAGCCCAACCGCGCCGCCGCGGCTCATGACGCCCAGCTGACCGCGGCCTCCAGCCCACCGCCGCCGTCGTACTGCTCTCCTTCGGACCGACCCGACGGAGGGCAGGGCGCCTTTCTCTAATCGGACGGTGGCACGAGGTCACGGCGGGGCTCCTCCTCCATGTCGGGCAAAGTGGCGCTGTGGGATTCGACCCGTGCCGTCGCGTCCCGCACGGGGCCGTGACGCCGCCGTGGACTGGGACTTCGATAGTCATGGCCGAGCATGGAGGTGAGCAGCAGCAGCAGCGGACAGAGGAAGGAAGGAGGTGGTGAGAGTCTGGGAGGGGAGGAGCAGCGCGCACTCCCGCTCCAGCGAGCTCAATCGAGCCGGGCTCCCAAAAAACGGTGGGGGGAGCTTCGCTCGGGAGCCTGACCAAGGGTGCTTTAAGTTCCATGTAGCGTGGAACACGATGCTGAGCCAGGTGCACCACAGCTGCAGCTCGGGGGTTCCAGTCCGGTTTCTAGCCCTGGAGCAAACACGCCCCATGTTTGCTCCCCTGTTTTTTTTTTTGCTTCGTTACTCACATCAAGAAAGCTCGGATTAAGTCGATTACTTATTTGTCTTGGGGTTTTGAATCTTTTTAGGAATCCTTTTCTATTGTTATGGAGGTTCCTTTTCTATTGCTATGGAGGTTATATATTTGCACGGTGAAAGACATGCTGGCATCGATTCCATCTGTGATGGGTCGTGTTACATGCGCCTCACGTCCCTTTTAGCCATGGCCGGATTCGGGCCAGGAGCTGCAGCACCACCCCTGCCCCGAATATGTTTGGATCCCACCGGCTCACAGAAAATTGCTGGCCGAAAAAAATAAAAAGGAAAACCTCTCGCATGCCTTTCCTTCTGCTGCCCGCACATGTCTTATCGCATGACAATCTGGGTGGGACTCGTGCAAGGTGAACTCGGTTTTTCCATCTTCAACTTGCCATCTCACATTACCGATTTGAAAAACTCAATCCTTGTCGATCTCTTTCCTGATCGGACTCGTTTAGCGGAAACTTATGTAATTAACACCGGACTCTTGATCATAAGGTGGGATGGGGCAGACACGCCTGCTACTATAGGATAGATTTGAGTCCTATTTGGATTAGATTTGGAAGGAAAGTCTAGAGTCTATTTTTAGGAGGTGAAAGAAAACGATGGTGAAAAAAAGTGATAGAAATTTTTATGCTTTAATAGTAGGTATAGATGAGGTTCGTGTTTCTATTTCGCTGTAGGCTCTAGAAACCTCAGGATCGGAGCTGGCCGTAGATTGGGGCGGTCCAATAATCTGTCCATCGATCGGTCGTACGTGCTCCATCTTGTATGGTATGGACCCCTCTATCCATCATGCAACCGTGTGCCACCAAGAGCATCTTGCTCTTACGTGTCGCCGTCCAAATCAATTAATAACACGCAGTACGATTGTTGGTGCATGAACTGACTCTCACCATTTTTTTATACACGCTTATTGTACTGGGCAGGAGTTGTTACACCGACGGATCATGCATCGGATGCATTACATGACGTTCCTCCGGACACCACGGCTGCACACATATACAAAGCCTGGACAAGAGGAAGAAGACGTACGCGAGAGCTAAGTCGTTTGGCCGGATTAGAACAAAGTTGTTCGCTATGTCTACAAAATAGACAGCTAAAATTAGTGAACTATTTTTTCAGATCTAAATTATAGTTTGTTTGACTATTTAGATCTTTAAGTTTGACAGCTCAGTTTATTCAAAAATGTATACAATCATAGTTAATTTTAAGTCATTTTTAAAGATTTTTTATTAATAATAGTAAGCCACAAGAAAAGATGTGATATTTCCATTTGTTTTAAAAAAAAAACAAGTGGTCAAATTTGGTGTCAAAAAGTCAAGTAAATTATAATTTAGAACGATGTTAGTAGTAGTTGTTAGTCCATACCTGTTTGGGTCTTGAACTAATTATTGGGTAACTATAGACTAAAGCTAGTTATTAGCTCTTGAAAATTGAGTTCTATACACCAGTGAACTAACAACTAGATGGACTTTGGCTAAATTTAGCCCATTCATTAGTCTTTTTGTTTAGATCCTCTCAAGTAGTCAATTAGTTGTTAGCCCAAGGTATTCAAACATAGCCTAACTCTTAGATTTTTATTGGACAGCTTGGATCTGGCGACCTGTATGGTTGGGTGTTGCCTGCTCTTCTCCTCGTGTGTGTGAGTTGCGTGTTGATTGATAGGTTATATGGGCCTTCATATACATGTTACTTCTAGTGAAAATAATAAGATCAAAGGTCATAGTATGGCTAGAGAGCCATCATACATGTTACTTGCTTTTTTAGTAAACTAGATGGTGAAAACTTTTTGTCTAGCTCTAGTGATGTGTTGCAAGCCACCTATCCAGCATTAATTCTATTCAATTATGACCTCTACTCATACAATTGCTAAGTTGCTACTTTCTACATCTAGCTAGAGCAAAGCTAGCAAAAAAAGTACAACTAGTTATAGATAGTTACAACTGCAAGAAATTAACAACTAGCTCTACTGATGTGTTGCAAGCCACCTATCCAACATTCTGTTCAATTATGACCTCTACACATACAATGGCTAAGTTGCTTACTTTTTACAACTAGTGAGCAAGGTAGCAAAAAAGGCACAACTAAACAAAACTAGCAACAAAACTTAGTTACGGCTAAGTACAACCAGTTCCAACTAGCTGCCATGGTTTCCACTAGGTTTATTAACAACTAGAAAATATCAATATCTGTAATATCATAGTACCATTGAATTCATCATCATGAGATCTATTTTCATTCTATATTTATTTTTTACTTATATAGTATTTGGTTAGACTTTAGACACGTCAACCAAAAATGAATCTTGAATTTTTTTTCCTTGGACAAAGTTAGTTTAACGCACACATAAACAATCTTAAGATTACAAGAGTCATACTAGAACTAGCTAGGCAAACACAATAGCTAGCTGGAGCTAGAAATGCGGTGCGTGCGTGTCGGCTGTGTGAAACGGCCGTCGGCCACACGCTGGTGGTGCCGTGTGGTGCGCTCACGGCCTTGGTCATCCCATCCACACCGATCACCCGCATGGAGATGATTGAGATCCCACCGCAGCTAGTACAAGTATTTAGGGTCGCCGACTCGCCGCTCATCCGGTTGTACGCATTTTTGCATGCACATAAAAGCTCTAGCTCCTATTCGTGTGCGCGCGTGTGGCAGATAGCCTTTGCCCTTGTCGCCGTCCAAATAACGGTCACGCGGTGCACCGAATGATGTATCTGAACTACGTCGCTGTGTCGCTGACTTGTCGTGCTTCCCATACAGAATCGAAGGCATCGGGTGCCATCACCTTTCGCCGTCCAAGAAGGCGCGGCCGGGATATGGAGGAGAGGAATTTTGGTCCCACCAATCCAACGTGGAATAGGCTGGGGCACCGACCGTCGATGGGTTTGCATTGTGACGATTTTTTTTTTTTAATTATGTAATGTACACGCTCAACACGCGCACACACTTACCCTTATGAACGCACGTACACAAAATCTTGAAGTTCACGGAGTCACCACAGCGCTTTTTGTCGCCGGGGGATGTCGCCTACCATTTAATGCATAGTGCTTGGGAAAATCCCGAAATAAATCTAAGACACGTGTGACACTCGAGGATTTGAACCCTAGGTGTGAGCTCCCCAACCAATGGTCTTTGTCATTGCCCCATGAGTCCCTTGACTTGCATTGTGACGACTTGAAGGTTTGAGTGGAGTCTTCTGCAATGCCCATTGCGCCAATAAGGCCCGTTACAAAACTGGGTCTCTTCAGCATCCATCAAAACAGGAAGACAATTGTGCAGCCTACGACCAAGAGAATAATTCACTCCCATCCGGCTTCGAATATAAGATATGCAACCATTCAATATTAATCTCAATTACAAGAAATTCTAGTTCGAATTAACTCCCAAAGATAAGTTGCATGTGAGCATATATATATATAGTTGTCTATCTGTCATGACCCAAAAAGAGATAGCCGGAATAGGGCCCAACAAGGGGGAAACGCCGCCGCCCGGTGCTTAGGCAGCAGCGCCGCCCGCCCCGCCGCCGCTCCCTCCTCTTCTTCCTTCTCTTCTTCCTCCTCTCTACTACTCCCAAACAGCCCCAACCACCGTCTACACCATCACCACCGTCGTCAAGATCGCCCGTCGACATGTCAATTCCGCCCAATCTAGCCGGAATCGGCCGTACCGGTATCCGGAGACCGGGGCGATTCCCACCACCGACGGCTTCCGACCACCACCAACGCCAAGATCGGATGGACAGCCACAAGATCGCCGAGCTCGGATGGAATGCGGGACCTTGCTTATCTCATGAGGAAGATACAAGCCAACTTCACCGCCCTCACGGAGAAGCTCGACCCAGCCCGCTACGGCGACCACCAAGGGCGACAACCCTACGGCGATGCCAACATCAACGACATGCTCGCGGCAACGCCCGCAGCTTCATGATCATGCCCATTTGGGCGACTCCCTCGACGACTCTACTACCACGGACGCCCACCGACAACAACGGTGTCTCTCGAGGCGCCGCCGGCGCCGCCCCCTCCACGGCGAGCACCAGGCACGCCCACCCCATGGGCGCCCCGCCGTTGCTATCCGGATCGATCGTAACCGGAGGCTACCACCGGCGTCCACCGGTTGTTCGATGAAAAGCCTACCCAACTAGGCCAACGTCTCGCGGCTACTACGATGGCACGAGATAAGTTCCCGGTCACTACCAACATCATCTTTGACATTGGGAACATCCGGAGTGCCAACAAGGGCGACTCAACGACGTCGCGACGTCGGCAAGACCGACATCGCCAATCTCCACTCCGACGCCCACGACATCACGGACAACAACGGCGACATGAACAACAACGCCAACAACTTCGCCGACCAGGACATCACACGCTCCGGTCACCGTGCAAGTCCATCCCATTCAACAAGGAGATTCTACCTCTATCACCCATGCTCCAACGATGTCGCCGACGCCGCCAACCAAGACGTCTTCGACCCCCGCATCATCGACGAGAACAACGACACCCCCGAAGGCCAACGACATCCCCGACATCACCATTAATGTCGCTAGCCACAATGCTTGCGGCATCGTCGACATCGACAACGACAAGGACGCTACCATGGGCGCCATGAACGGCAACGACGTCCTCAAGGATGCCAACGCCAATGATGTTCCCCCTGATGTCGACTACGTCTTCACCATGCCTACCATCGACAACAACTACAAGGGCATCAACCACTACGACATCCTCGCGGCCAACCTCGACATTGGCAACCACGATGTTCCACACATGGGCGCCACGGCCGATGAGAACACCGACGCCCCCCCAGGCGCCACCAAGGAGACGGTCGTTCACTCGCCGACCTTCGCCAACGATCTACTACACCTACCGGACATTCGGCCGACATCGACAATGGTGGAGAACACCATCAATCAAGCCGCAGCTCCCGCAAAGGCGACATCATCGAGCACCACGCGCCAAGCGTAACATCGGTACACAAATACCGCCAAACCGACGACAACGACACTCCTCTTTCTTTGGCTCCTCCGCATCACCAAGGCGCCACGGGAGAACGGAGACAACATACCATGGTGCCCCACTCTCTCGGTTTTGGGACGTCCTCCAACGGCGACACCAACAACCATCGCGGCGTCGACTCACGCGACTTTGGCGGCGAGGGCGACTCGAGCCATACCGGTTGGCTCCCTTGTTCCTCAACGACATCTACGCCCGATGACGACTACGCCAACAAGCCGTGGGCTGCAATACACCGGGAGGCACCCTACACCGAGAAAACGGCGATCCACCTCGCCCAAGACTTCGACGCTTCCATCTTCGGCAAGCCTCGACTTGTGAGCTTCACCGGCGGCGACAAGAGGTACATACCACCCACATCAACCCCGCTACCTCGGCGGCTTTGTCACTATCTCTGAGGCTCCCATCCTTCATCAAATGGCAACACGAATTGGCGACAACCTACGCCGCAGATTTGGAACCATCAAGCTCCAACCAGAGCAACGGCTTGGGGACGCCAAAGAATGGAGATCGTCTTCCTCGGCAAACATCGCTACTACGCCACGGCCTTATCAAAGGTACTATTGGGTGTTCAGAGCCAGCAAAGGTTAGCATCTCCATCTTCGCCCCACATCAACAACGACAACGGTGCGTAACGACGGTGTGAGAGGACGCTACGCCGAAAGGGGGGAGAAATGTCATGACCCAAAAAGAGATCGCCGAATAGGGCCCAACAAGGGGGGGGAACCGCCGCCGCCTAGGGCCCAAGGCCTGGCCGCGCTGCGCCTCTCCTGGCCCGCCCGCCATCGTCCGCCATAAACGCGGCGCCGCGTCGGTTGCTTCGCAATTAAGTAAGGAATATTTAAGGAATAAAGATAGGAATAAAATAGGGAATAAATAGGTTGCTTGTAAAAGAGGAATTCCAATCTATAAAGGAAACCTCTAGATCTATCTTAGCATGCAAGTCTCCCTCGGACTATAAATACAAGGGGCATGTAGCCAGTTGAATCTTAAGAAGAAATAAATTAAAGGGGTAACTCCCAACGGCTCTCCAGCTCTATGCTCTCTCTCTCCCCTCAAGACCCGCACGCAAGCGCCGCCAGACCACCCCGCCGCCGCTGTGCACGCACGCCGCGGCCAGCCAAGCCGCATACAAGGGCCGCCGCGCCGCCACCGCCCGCCCTTCCCCGGCGGCGGCGCCACGCCATGCCCCCCGCCGCTCCCTCCTCTTCTTCCTTCTCTTCTTCCTCCTCTCTACTACTCCCAAACAGCCCCAACCACCGTCTACACCATCACCGCCATCGTCCAAGATCGCCCGTCGACATGTCAATTCCGCCCAATCTAGCCGGAATCGACACTATCATTCATCTATATTTATATTTATATTTATATTTATATTTATATAAAAGAAAGATAAAAAGTTCTCCAACGATTTTTTGGTCCTTTCTTATTTGGCCAACCCACAAAGGCTGTGTTTAGATCCCAAAATGCAAACCGTAAAAAAGTGGCGATCGAATATGTCACCACATGTATGCAGCACTAAATCTAGTCAAAATAAAATCCGATTTCACCGTTAACTACGAGATGAATCTAATGGGCCTAACGGACCGTGATTAGACACTAAACTGCTACAGTAACACATGCTCTAATGATGGATTAATTATGCTTAAAAAATTTGTCTCGTCATTTACATACTGAAACTATAATTTATTTTGTAATTGGACCATGTTTGGTACCTTAAATGTGTACTACAAAGTCCGATGTGACACTTTTCATCACTTCAAAATTGGAACTAAAAACAGCCAAAGCTCACTTGCTTCATATTTGCTCGCCTTCCACCTACAGGATGCATATGTCACCGGTAGCATGCAGATGGCATGTGGCATGCCTCGCTCACCTACTCGTATGCCCCAGCCATGGGTCGCCTCACGTGTACAACACGCACGTAGTGCCGGAACAGGCCACACGTGGCCCGTTTGGAATGGCCACATGTGGCCCCTGTTTGGAATGGCTTCTCAGCCGCGCTTCGTGAACTTTTCCCACGCTTTTTGCTTGTCTACCTTAAAAATTTCCTACGCTTCTTTTTTTTCCCACGCCATTTCACGAAAAATAGAAAGTGGCCTAAGGCGAGCCTTGTGAGAAATCCAACTGATCCCCGTCTTTTGTTCACGCATTCTTCCTCTTCCTCCTCTGCTTTTGTCTACCTTGGCCGCAACTCCCTCTTTTTGCAGCCAGCCCACTTCTCGTATCGGCGGCGACCGTGGTCGGATCCAATGACGAACACAAGACCTCCGATGACAGCCCACGACTGGGCAGTGAGCATGATCAGATATGTGGTCATTCCTTCTCGCAACGAGCACACCCTCCGGCAGCCACTCCTATCGGTGGTGGATCCTCCCTCGCAATGAGCAGTCTCTCCTCTCGGTGGCGGTTCCTCTCTCCGTGACTGGGGGGTGGTCCCATAGGGTGGTCGGGGTGGTCCACCACATACGTACATAATAGAAATTGAAAATGCAAAAAAAAGAACTATTGACGTTGGTCGAAGTCCAGGACTTGTACTGCGCGCCACAACCCGCAGGACTTTATCTGCACACCGCTGCTAGCCTAGTCATGGAAAGTGCAAAGTTGAACCGTTGTTCCGCCTATCGCCGGAAGGCGGGGGTCGAAGGGATCAGGCGATCGCCGAAGGCAACGGCCGCGCATCAGCGTCTCCTCCCTCGCCGGTCTTGCTCGCGCTTGCCCGATCATGGGCTCGCGGCATTGCCTAATCGGTTGATCGCCCTCGCCCAATCGGTAGTCGCCATAGCCCATCCGCTAGTCGCGCATCAAAGGGTTCGCCGCAATCCTCGCGCGGGATCGACCTTCGAACATGATCACATGACCGTGAGTTCTCCCTCCTCCGTTCCTGTCATTTCGATTTCGTATCATGATTCGTGATCGCTAATTACTGAAGTGTTTTTTTCAGTCATCTTAAAATCTTGAATTATGAAGAGAAACAGAGACATCCGATCTCTTTTTTTCACAAAGCACCAAAGAAGGCAATTGTTGTTGCTTTGAACCCTAACCCACCTCCGGATGAAAATGGTATAATTGTGACATGTCTCCATGGAAAAACAGGTAAGTCTCTCCTATATTGCTATATTTCCATGTAATTGTATTTCATTTGAACAATTTATATAAAAAATATAACTTATAGCTTTATCGAATTATAATATGGTTTTACCGAATTGTATAAGAATTTTTTAAAACGCATACCCTATGCTAAATCTTGGATCCGCCACTCTGTCCATGACAAGCACAATCTATTGACTCCTCCACCTCCCTACACGAGGAGCGGACCTGGATCCGCCCTCGCAGGTTCTATAGCCTCAACTTCTCCGTGGAAGCCAACTCCCAAACGCCATGCTTTTAGCCGCTTAGATTCTGACCGAAGGTAGCTTCGCTAGGAATAAGCCAGCTTTAAATCAAAGCATGGTTTAGCAAAGCTATCCCAAATAGGGCATGTAGTCGGACTAGCTAGTGCTCTTCAATCGCAAGCGCCAAGTGTAGCCCTGCACATGACAAAGGATATGTGCATGCCACCATCTGCTACGTCGCTATGATTTGGTTGCGATTTTAGACTAAGAGGAATACGTACAGTTCAGAAGCCACCAAGCCGGTTGATGGAAGGGCCCGGAGTATGGTCGAGAATTCCGATCGGTCCAGCCTTCATAGGCCACGACATCTCATCACCCGAGCCCCACGCAGTGTGGGGTGACACCCTACTGCCTACTCTCGCGCGTTGAAGTCGGCAGTGTGATCAGTCGCTCATGTACAACCCACGTGTTTCTACGGGCCTCGAATCTGTAGACATATATAAAGACACGTCATACAACTCACAGATAAGATACTGTCTCTAAACTATTTAATGCATGCTCACACCAGATTGGTGGTGAAGACGTTTCGAGTCGAACTCCTGTATAACGTAAGACGAAGTTATCTTTAAACATTGCACAATGAGCCTAAACCGCCCTTTCACGAAAAGACAAGACTGTTGTCTCGAAGTATTGGTAGGGGTTTTTTAAAAAAACAACTTAGAGACGAGATAAAAAGACGCACATTGCCTTAAAAGACTACGAAAGATGAAACATCATTGCTTGCTAGTGTAGTGCGTACAGGACTATGAATATATTGGGCTAATTGTTGGGCCTCCAAAACACATCTGCTTAACATATATACAAATTACATATATGTTGATTGTTGATGCCCCATTCCCATGGGCCCCCGGTGATCACACTGGCAGCCCACACTTAGAGCTGGCCTAGGCCACATGCTATGCTTGTAATGAAAAATTCATAACCTAGACTAAGGTTTACAAACATGTTTAACTTTCAACAAGGTATATGCACCCGTAGAACTGCAGAGGCATGTTTGCTTTAGTACATATTATTAATCTAATCACAAGATTCAAAATCAACATATTTCTTGAAAATGTTGGTAAACCTTAAACAAGAAATCCTTTGATCTGTGACGAATTGTCAATGACGGATTGTCACTAATAAGTAATAAAGGATCATCTCATCTAACAACACACAAGCTACAATCTAATATCCAGCCCAAAGCCTAATTAGATTTATATTTCGCCGCAAGGTTCATGGGAGTCATGTCCTACTTTCTATGTTCCAAATTTAGGGTTTTGGCTTTTCTAGATGTATTTCTTTTTGCTATGCATCTAGACATAGTGAATAACTAGGTGCATAACAAAAGCAATGTATCTAAAAAGTTAAAATAAACTAGAATTTGGAATGGGGGTAGATAATAACTTGTTCAAACATTATATTGTATACTCATTTTCCTAAGCTTTTCTCACAAAGATTTCTCTTAAAAGTTTTTAGTGAGGCAATATCAACAAAGCATATCATATCTACTATTGTCCTTTTTATTTCATGTAGGGTTTTGAGAACGTATCAAAGACATCCCAACCGTATAGAAAAAAAGAGACGTTTTGGATAGGATTTGGGTCAAACATTAGGAATATAAATTATGAATAACCTTTTAAGTCGTTCAGGTTTGGAAATGTAAAAATCATATCAACAGATTTGTCTTAAAAGTTACTTTTATAAAAATGTACATATAATATATAACTTTTTAATAAATATTTTAATAGAAAAGAGAAGTCAAAGTTATGCTTTGGAGACCGTGGCTATTTATTTGTCTAAAAACGTCATTTTTTTTTTTTCCTATACGGAGGGAGTACGCCTCATATTTTTCCCATGAAGTTTGGGAGTGAACGAGAGGTTATACTAATTTTTCCATACCATTGTTTTGTTGATTTATGAGTTTTTATTTCCGTGGTCTTTCCATTGATGTTTACAATGAGATAATTATCCATACGTGTCATATCATTTTCTTTTTATTTTCTCACTAGCTAGGTTTTAATGAAATCTTAGTGGCATACCAATATTTGAGATTGACCTCAGTCTTTTTTTTTTTATATAGAGTTTTTACTTTTAAGAGTAGTTATTATCAATATAAATAAAGGACATTCCTCGAAGATTACAAGAGGAACACACTGACAAAGGGGAGCGTTAGAAGTAGATAATTAGCGATCGATTCGCACTACTGATATCTTTTCATCGTACGTGGCCATTTGGAGAGATAAGGCTCCAATGGCATCCGTTTGTCGCACGCGCGTGTGTGTCTATATATAAATCCTGTCAAACATAAAAGAATTTGACTATACATTCTCGTGTTCTGCTTAGTTTAAATAATCGCCTGACGCAGACACGCGAACAAATCAGCAGAATTGGGGATGGAACGTGCACCGAGGTCCACGAGAGACGATTAGAGCACGTTGTGTTAATTACGTAGGCGAGAATCAGCTTGGAATGTTTGTTGATGAGATGGAAAATATGAGCAGCGTATATCCTCGCAAAAAAGAAGAGAGAGAGAGAGTGGTGTATATAGCATTCCAAGATCCGTGAGAAACGTGTGGACGGTGGGTGTAGAGCACACACAGACAGCGCGTTGTCGATGGATCTTCTGTTCCCAAAATTTGGTCGTGCAGAGGCAGAGCAGCAGTAGTTTTGGAAGCAGAGAATAATGCATGGTTGTTGAGTTTAATCATTATAGTTTGTCGCCAACACCACCCATTTGGTTGATGGAAATCATCATCTGTTCCACGCGCGCGCTAATGGGATTGGGATGGGATGTGTTGCCCGCGTACGTGTTGAGAGCGTGTGGCCCACCACGCAAACGGCTCCCAACCACGCCATGGAGGGGAGGAGACTGAGAGGGAGGCAAGAAAGATCCAAAGAGAATGCTCTGTATCCGTATGTACCACGCGATGCTTGAAATCAAGTCGGACGATTCCTTCCTTCCGTGGCCCTGCTCCGTGCATGCATTTCCACCACCACCACCGCATCAAACACCACACCGGACAGACACCGCGTCCCGTTCCGTCAATCTCTCTCTCTCGCGCGCGCACGGCGCACCGCACCACCATATATCCATCAAGCCCCTCGCCCAGCCACCAGCCTCTGCTCCCTGCCACCCTGCGGTTGCGCCGCGGTAGCTTTCTGCCGTCTTCCTCTGCGATCCAGAGCCAGCCAGCCAGCCAGCTGCATTAGGTACGGTGACGGAGAGCGGTGCCGTGGCCGCCTTCCACCGCCCTGCTGGGTGCTGGCCTCGAGATTCCAGTCCCCGGAGCGCGCGCGACAGGGGGCGGCGGCGACATGACGGTGCTCAGGATCGTCGGTAAGAGTGCCACCACAAACACCAAGGAGCCGACGCCGGCGGCTGCGGCTCCTTTGCCGGACGACCCGGATGGTGGTGCCGGGGCGGTAACCGTGGTCGTCGCAGCAGGCGCAGATCGCAACAACGGCGCGGTTAATGGTACGCGTCTCTCACTCTCTGATATTATTATCAGTAATCGCATCTGCTTTTGCTACAATAAGCTGTATCTTCGCCACTGGGTAATTAATGGAAGGAGATATGATGATGTGCATCCACAATGCCACAATTTTTATGTTTGTCTGCTACTGTGTGTGTGGTAATTAAATTGATAAATTTTATTATTATAAATAAAAGAGAAGATTAAATTGATTTATTTTATTATTATATTTATAATAATAAAATAAATCAATTTAATTACCCTGTTTACAGAAACACTAGTGGGTGGGGTTGGTTATTTAGGATCGATACAAAAAAAAAAAAAAAAAAAAACGATGAATCAAATTAATTTAACTATGTTATCTTGGCACCTGGTCCCTGGACACGCGCAAGACTCCATCGTGTTGGTTGGCCCGGCATGTTTTCCAAACAGCATAATACAAGCTGTCGAGTCTGTTTGGTAGGATTTGCTGTTCATCCGGTACGGTGGTGAGTGGTCAGAAACAGGATGGACGATCATATCAATCACCAAGAACATGACAACAGTGAGCTCACGCGTTAGGTCACCTACGATCGATCGGATCCTGCGTCGTCGTCCTGTGCCTAAGAGAAAGGGTAAAGACACGCACGTCCGATGGGAAATCGTTAATACCGATTGATGAATTCGAATTCAAGGATGATGGGAGACGTATCTCAGTTAATGCTGTCCTGTGGCCTATTCTACGTATTTCATTGACTTGTTTCTATATGGGGAGGGCGAGGTTGAGGTTGTATTGGAGTACTACCTTCTCTGTTTGTCAAACTTGAGGACCAACAGCTTTATTTCTTCCAACGAGTGTGCCGTATTCTGCAGCAGGCGCAGGCGCTTCAATGTGAGCTGTCCTGAATATTATGACCAATTATTATTGGATTGGACAAAATAAAAGCTAATATCCAAATATAGTTTTTCGATTCTAGAAGTCAATGCACAAATCTTCTTTTCCTGATAATAAAAACCCAACCTTGCATTGGAAATTCAATACACCTCTTTCACAACAAAAAGTCAAGCCTTTCACCTTTTCTTCTGACAATAATAGTTAAAAGTAGCAACTCTCTGTCTTAATCCTTGGGACTTTTCTTTTTAGTTTCAATGTTACCACAACAGTTTCTTGTGCGAAGTGAAGTTGTAGTTGCAAGAAAACATTACTCTGTGTAAGTTTTAATTGCAAAGCCGCGCTTAATTTGGTTCTGTTAACAAACATAGTAACATGCGTCTCTCCATGTGGCCAGGAAGCAAAGATGAGTTGTTCTTCGAAGCAAGGCCCTGGTTAGATTCCGACAGCGAAGACGATTTCTACAGTGTGAGAGGAGGTAAAAAAAACCTGAACTAGACACACATGTGCTGGAGCACTGGAATTCCAAATTTTCTCATTCTTTTTGACATGCATGTTTCTTCTCGTTGGCTGAAGATTTCACGCCATCAAGAGGCAGCACACCAGATCATCCGAGATTAACAATACCCCTCAAGTGGGCGGTTGCTGGTAGACCGATCGGGTCCCTCACTGGTTCGGAAGAAGCAGAGACTTCTCGAGCTTCTTCAGGAGAAGCAACATTATGACGACGAGGATGACAGTGTCAGCGATGTTAGTAGCGATTTGGAAAGTAGTGCGGTTCATGCTGAAGAACACATGAAGACTTCTCGCAGAAGTGAGAAATCAAACAAGTCATCAAGGTCAGGCTGCTTCCCAAACTTAATCTGGAAGCGTAGCTTCGCAAGCTGCAGGAAGAAGAAAAAACAAAAGGAGTAGAAGGATAAAGTGAACAAGCATTATGATGTCAATTTGTGATTTTGTAAAAAGAAGGGGAGAAAAGTTTCTAATAGGACACCAAGGTGCGTGTACATATGTCTTTTCATTTCTGAAATACTGAAACCAGAATGGAAGGACGTTTTGAGTGTACTGTTCTAAAAACAGGTTAAATGTAGGGTAAAAATATACAGGACTGGTTTGTCCTTTCCAAATTGCTGATTTCTGTCTAGACTTGATCTCAGTGTGTTTGCTGGACTGTCAACATTCTTACTGTTGCGATGTCGAATGACTTAGCACAGATGGAAACTTCTGTCGGTGCCCCTCTGATTGTGCATATCCTTAATCGAATGTATCACTTAAATTATGCTGCTATCAAGGATTCAAAGTTTGGCATACCTGGAACACAGCCATTACTTTACAAAATCACAAATGGATCAAATAACAACCTTTTGCCAAAGTGCAACCGTTTCCTTTAGCAATAGCTTGTAAACCATTGAGTTTCCACTGAATTCTAAATTTCTAATAAGAGACCGGTGGTTATCAAAAAAATAAGGATCAGGAATTTAGAAAGTGTTTGCACTGTTGCATTTAACGCCACCCTGCTGCAGATAAATAGGCAATTTTGCTTTGTCATCAATCTGAGGATGGAGAACTTCATTTCATATAATGAAAATGAATGCATCTTATAGTCCAGGTGTTCTTTCTTCTCGGCTCAGGTTCTCCCAAATTGTTTCAGTTTATCCTCTTTTAATGGAGTATGCCTGGTATAATCATGCCAACGATTTTTGACAAGAAAAAAAGTGCAGTTGTTCTGAATATTGGGAGCAATTAACTGACAAAAAAAATCAATGTCTGAACACACTTTTCAGTTCTGGACAATGACAGTGGTCTTTGTTTGCAGAGACCTTTTAATTGTAGGCATTGTACATTAATGATCTGTGCATAAGCACAATCTTGAAAGAAACTACTTTGTGGTCCTTGCTCAAAAAAAAAAAAAAAACTACTTTGTGGGCATTCATGATCTTTGTAGGTTTGTAGCATGAGTAGAGCTAAATACTGAACTGCACTTATACAAAGTAGTGAAACCGAAGTTAAATTTTGCATTCGTGACATGTCTCTTTTCTTGATTCTGAAGATTTTACTCCATCAAGAGACTGTACATTGTTAAGTGGGTAGATACCGGTAGACAGATCGAAGCCTTCTCTTATACTAGTATTCAACAAGCAGATACTGCTTGAGCTTCTTCTAGAGAAGAGAAAACCTGTTCATGCTGAAGAACACATGAAACCTTCTTTCAAAGCCATGAAACTGAACAAGTCATCAAATTCAGGCTGCCTCCCAAACTTCGTGGAGCAAAGCTTCAAGGATTGCACAAAAGAGCAGACAATAGTATTGTGATATCGAATATGGTTTTGTGAAACCGAAAAAACGCAAGTTCCTAAGATGGATATCAGGTAGACCGCCAAATTTATGCACGAGTACATATGTATTCGTGTTCTTTTCTTGAATGCTAAAAGTAGGATAGACAACAGTGATATCTTGGCTGTGTTTGCTTGATATCACGTAAATATGATATTGTCCTATATGTTTGTATGTGGAGTATTATGAAAACTCTTAAACAATGGCAAGACTATATATATGTGACAGCTCTACTATTGGTGAATGGCCTATTAAATATCTCGGAGTTCCAGTATCTGGTGCTAGACTACATGTAGCTGATTGGCTACCCATATATGAAAAAGTATTAAAAAGGTTGGATGGCTGGAAAGGAAGTGTTCTATCTTTTGGGGGTAGATTAACTCTGATAAATGCTTGTCTTAACAATCTCCCCATTTATGCAATGTCTATGTTCTTGCTGCCTTTGACAGTCTTGAACAAAATTGACACTGCTAGAAGAAGATTCTTTTGGCAGGGGGGAATTTAAAAAGAAAATACCACCTATAAAGTGGAACATCATCACCAAGGCCAAGAGTAAAGGGGGTCTGGGGATCAAGGAGTTGAGAAGGATGAATATGAGTCTCCTATGTAAATGGTGGTGGAAGGTGGAGAATGGTAGTGGGATCTGGAATGAGATTGTAAAAAAAATACATGAAAAAAGGCATTGTGAGCCATCTTAAGATTAGTCCTAAGAACTCACCTGTGTGGAACGACTTGTTAAAAGTCAGAGATTTTTATCTTAAAGGAAGGTCTATGATGATTGGTAATGGAAAGAATACCAGCTTTTGGCTAGACAAATGGTGTGGCCAGGTAGCTTAGCTGACAAATTCCCTGAGCTGTATGCTATAAATAATGAGAAGGAGTGCTCGGTGGCTGATATGAAAATGAGGAACTGGAGATTGACGTTCAGAAGGTGGCTCTATGAGGACCTTCAGAATCAACTTAGAAGATTACATGATATTACATTTCGTTGTGCCTTGTTACCTCATAAAGACAAGGCCAAATGGGACCTGGAAAAATCAGGGAGGTTCTCTATCAAATCCACATACAAAATTTTGAGTAGGCAGGAGTGGGGAAACAAGTATAAATATCTCTGGAAAGCCAAAATACCTTTGAAGATCAAGATATTCATGTGGTTAGTTGAGCAAAAAGTCATTTTAACAAAAGATAACTTGATTAGATGAAAATGGAAAGGATCACCTTTGTGTTCCTTCTGTACAGAAGAAGAGAGTGTGGATCATATTTTTTTCAATTGCCCTTCGGCAAAGTATATTTGGAGTTTGATTGCTTTCTCATTTGGAATCAATTACAGACCTGCTAACTGGTCACAGTATTGGCCTTGGGTACAAAGTATTTTGCCGAATGCAAGTAATATGCACATGGTTGGGTTAGCAGCTGTGTGTTGGGCAATCTGGAAAACTAGAAACTAGACTTGTTTTGAGAGAAAACGAGTGCAGTCCCCTACGGAGATTGTGTGCTTAATATGTTCACTGCTTACATATTGGACACGTCTTCTGCCGGCCGGACTGAAGGAGCAGGTAATTGTTGGAGCTGAAATGATCAAGATGGTGGTGTTGTCATTTCACAAGCAGAATGAGGCGAGTAGAAGCCAGGAGAAGCAGATGATCCCATATGCAGGAGGTGGAGCAGTCTGGAGTGGGATAGGATAGCTCCCCAGTCAAGCGATCTTAGTCTTACTTTATTGTTTTCCTTTTACCAAGCTGGTTGTAATGAAGTTAATAGCTGTCGTGCTGGTTTGGGAGCTCTTCTGGGCTGCCCGGTCGTTTCCCCTTCAACTAGGCTCCCTGGGCGTGTTTAGTTGGGGGGTGGTTTAAACTCTAGTGGTAAAACTTTGGTAGGAGCGTCAGTCTTAAACTTTGTAATTTTGTTGCAAAAGTAATAAAATTCGGGTGACCGTTGTGAAAAAAATGTGACAGCTCTATGCTGAATTACCAATATTCAGACAAAGTAGTCTCTTTGCATCTATCTGTGTGTTATTTATTACGTTGATCGTGAGAGACGGAGAGGGGAAGATTATAACCGCTAGCAACATGTTTCATAACAATTTTAAGCCATAGGCTAAGATGTGTCGCTCCACATTTACAATGAGTACACACGATATGCCCAGTTGCCCACCACATTGACGTCGCACAGTTCCTAGATAAAAACTTGCTGAATGGTTTTCTGTCTACTAAGTTTAATAAACAGCAGACCCAAAAATACTGGCTACCAACTTCAAACTAAATCACCAGCAGATTGTATAAAACTGTATGCTCATCACATTTCATGCTAGTGTTTCCCTTTTGGGGCATAGAACAATGCAAAGCTAGTGGCCACGTGTTCACATGTCCAATATGAAAGGTATCAAAATCAATCTTTCACCGCTCACGATGTGGTGTGTGCATGGATTGATGCCCGTACAACATGATGAGGTGCTGGATCTCTCTCGTTAATTAGTATTTGTTCTGGAAAGTCCACTCGTATTGATTTGAACTGATAGTGCTGCAGGTGTCAAAATAAAGAAATAAAGAAATAAGTAAATTGAAAATACACGTTGTACATTAACAATTAATAGGTCACTTGTCATATCATTTCATTATAAACATAACTGAAAATCAAGGCAACCAGTAAATGTCAATCTTTTCAATAACCATGAATTTGACCTGATTATAATACAATATTCCGTGTAGCACATTAAGGTGTTAATTTAAAAAAAAAAAGTCTAAATTAATCTCTAAACTAGTGTTTGGTTTAATTTATTACAACTATTTTAGTTGGATAGTTGGTCCATTTACTACCTCCGATCCAAATTGTAGTTCACTTTTGGCTTTTCTAGATACATTGATTTTTGCCTTACGCACCTAGTTATACACTATGTCTAGATACATAACAAAAGAAATGAATCTGAAAAAGTCAAAGGAACTACAAATTGAACGGAGGAAGTACCTCGTAACAAGATTTGTGTTTTTGTTTTCCTCATGTACAAATTGAGTTTCAATTTCAAATCCTGTGAGATGACGGCAGATATCATATGTACGTTAAAAAAATATATTATGAATTATTATCATTTTCTCCATACGTTTTGTATCTCTCGTATTGACTTATTATTAAATGTCCTAACCCATCAAAACAATGATGAAAAACTATGATATATTTATAACATGAACTATGATATTCTTTGTAACCTCACAAAATTTGAAATTAAAACTCAACTTGTACACGGAGAAAAAATTAACCTTGCTACGTGTAAATTAGACTAACTAAAATAATTGGGGTAATAAATGGAACCAAATGTTTAGTTCAGTAGGTTATCTGGAGATAGACGAAACAAATGTTAATTCTGGGGATTATGCAGATAATGACCACAATAACAAGATTAGGTTTCACATTTTTATAAGCTTTTATCAGATGCATTTATGCTCAGTAAAGAAAAGATTAATCGGGCGAGTTCACTTGTTACTCTTTTATTTAATGCCTTTAATGGTGATGGCAGAAACCTATACTAATCATTCATCATTTTATAGTGGTCTGTAAAGAAACGGATAGGCCACGAGTTGATTAGAGGCAATAACATACCAACTGTTACCACAAAAACTTTTGCATTAGTGAATTTAGTAATTTATATAACCAGTACCTAAACATAAACATATAATGTGCTATGTATACCATTAGAGATATGCTATCTGAGGTGATATAGTGTGATTGGAGGTAGAATATCAAAGGTGTACCTTGTCATTACATGATGCATCAAGGATTCTGTAGTATGGTTCAAACAATACCACTCGATCACCCTCTTTAATCTATGAAAGATAAAACCTAAATTAGCTTGCCAGCCAGTACAGAAGATATATTTATCTCAAAATGTATTTGCTGCAAAGTATGGCTACACAAAGAATACAACACAACAATTAAGTAGACATATATCCAGCAGTTATATATCTATTGCAAATGTTATATTTAATGTTAATAATTTGTCAGTTCTAGATTGACCAGCTCTCTACTGCTGCCATAGGCTCAATTTGTGGATGGTATTCATGTCATAGGCCACCCCTTGCACCTCTGCTTCGTGTCTATAGCTACATACATTAAGTTCAATTGGGAGATGATTGCAGCTTTGCAGAATTTTTTTCTAAAAATGAACTCTATTTAGTCCAATCTCTTTATGCTGCTGCAGCAGCTCTCAATTTCAGAGATGTGAATCCTGCTCTTCAGAAGCTTGCTATTCCTCCTAAAGGTTGTGACCTGGTCATTTCAGCCTAACAAGTGGCTGATATATTCGTGTCATGTCATGAGAAAAATGCAACAATTCCTCATCTCTTTATAAACTGTGATAGCAAAAAACTGTGGTCTGGGTAGTCAGAGATTGTAACGCCCACGTAAAAAGGTTAACCTGAAGTTAGAAACATGGACTCTAGAATTATTATTATTATTATATGCTAGTTGAACCCACTCTCCCCAAACAATGTGGGGGACTAAACCCCCACAATCTAACATAAACACATCACAAGGTTCGTCATAGGCCAAATTCAAACTGGGTTGTATGCCACATACATCCTCCCAGCACATCCACAACCGGGCAAACAATGACAAAAACTGGCACAAACGACCATGCACTTTGTGTTGACCCCAGTGCCATGTCTCCATGCACCCCATGTCCACATCCTCGCCCCGGATGTGCTGCAAAGGTCACTCTAATACCATTTGTAACATAAGTTCAAACAATTCAAATCTGCTCGCATGATGAGTAAACCACACAATTCCACCAATATACTTGCACTTTCATCATAGCTTTACATAAAAGATTTAACCCGAGGTAGGAGACATGGACTCTAGAAGTCATAAATGCTAGGTATAACCTACCCTCACCAAGCAAGGTGAGTCTAACCTCACAATGTCAAATAAACACACTATAACACCCCAGCATGTAGTAATTGGCCCATTTATGGTTGTATATGATGGGTTTAATACCACTTGGAAGTTTAACGATGATGGCCAACTTAAAATCTTTGCAGTTCCAAACGTAGCACCTCCGGGTTGACCCTTGTACACTAAGCTATGACAAGGATTATAGTGTAAGAAATGTAAGTGTAACAAATGTGCTATGCATATGCGGGCAACAATAAGGATTATAAGCTGGTCGCTTGCAGCAAGGATTATCCCAGAGGATGGCCTCGCTTCATGTAAAACGGTTATCCCAGAGGTGCTACAATTTGCAACAACAAGGATTATAAGCTAGCATCACCCTCCTAAACTATTAAAACACACCAACTACAACCATACATGAGCCAACTACTACATGCTACTAACAAGTTGGGGTGTTCCTTGGTCTCATTTCATTTTCATACAACAAAAAGGGGTCATATATGACTTTCGTTCTAAAAGTTTCGCTAAGATACAACATTTTTAATAATGATCAACCTTTATGTTAAAATAATAATAATGATCAACCAAAAACAACTAATAATTCACATAAAGCTACTGATTTTAGGAAAACTACACATAATTATAAAACAAAGATTAAATACAAAATAACGATACCAATAAACAAGGAACATAGTATACATCTTTTACTATGTGAAGATTCATTAGAGTTCTGAGGCCTTACTGCATCATTATGTAGCCCATAAACTGACAGTATAAAAATAAGACCGTTCCAAGTCACATATTAAATAATACCTGGGGAAAACATAGAAAATTATGATAATATTACAAAGAACATTGAAACATAAGTGGAAGAAACAAGACATATTGCCATTTCTGGTAGGCGGAGTAAAAGAACGCAATCTACATACATGATACAACCTTACTCATCCAAGCCACATTTGCAATCTCCGTGATCACAGATGTGGGAAATGATAGAAGCACTTTATTTTGGACTGACCGATGGCTTCATGGGTTCATGGCTGCTCATTAGTGCATATCGCCCCTGATGTTGCTGCTACAGTGTCAGTACTATATACCAGCACAGCACGTGACGTGAAGAGCAGGTGTTGGCTTACTGAACAAGGCGTATTACAAGTTAAATCCATTGCTTAGTCATTAATTGTTAGAGGAGTCACGGGCCTCTTGGGCCTTAGCCCATTAGAGTTAATTAGTAGCTTGCTTAGGGGTTAAGTCAGCCCTCTATATAATGAGAGGACATGTATCAATCTAAATCAAGCAAAAGATTAAAAAGTAAATCCCTTCTCTCTTGCCGGCCGTGGGCAGAGCCCCGCGGCCGGCGTTCCTGTGCCCCCGCAACCCTAGCCGCTGCCGCCGCCACTGTAAACAGTACCCGCGGTACTGTAGCGCCGCAGGTACTGTAGCGCGGCCATCGCTGCTGCCCTCTCTCCCCTCACGATTCTTTCAGCCCAACAGCATTCATAACAATTTGGTATCGGAGCCATGGCTGGATCCGCGACATCCCCTCGGGCTGCATCGCCCCTGTTCTCCGCAGCGCCGCCGGTCCTGTTCTCCGCAGCGCCACCGCCGCGTGGACTCCAAGCGCCGCCGGTGTTCACCACATCCACAGCCACCGCGATGCCAGCGCTGCCTGCGCAGGAGTCTGCGCTTCCCACGGACGCCATGCTTTCGCCAATGACGCTGGACCAGCAGACCGCGGACATCCACCGGTCGATGGCTGTCATACAGTCCTATTTGGGCGTGCAGTCATCTGCCCCAGTTCAGCCAACCGCCCCAGTTCCCATCTACCAGCTGTGGATCCCGCCCTCTCCTTCACCGATCCTGCCTTGTGCTATGGCATCGACGATGGGGCGGTGTACAAGATGGCGAAAGCACCTCGACAGCCACGACGAGGGTCACTCCAGCACCCACCACCGGGCGCTGTTGTCCTTCCTGGTGGGCGATCCTCCAACACCCATTCATCGATGGGATCTTCTATAGGGGCACCGTTGTCCAGCAGATTCAGGTGTCGCAGCGGTGTGCGGCTGCAGGCTGCTGTGCGCGGCCTCCTAGCGCGCCGGCGGATGCAAAGTCTGTGCGATCTGCAGCAGATTCAGCCCCACACCCCGCCACAGTTCCTCCATGCTGAGCTTCGCCAGCGAAGGCTTAACAATGTAGAACAGATCAAGCAGCCAAAGGACAGTATAGCACAGCCGATGCTTATTCACCAAGTGTTGGCTGTGGTGCAGCTGCAGGCTGCTGCTCGTGGCCTCCTTGCTTGGCGTCGGCCGGGTGCGAGAGATGCACAATCTACGGCTGATTCCACGCTGCGCGCCCTTCGCAGTCCGCCCAGGTTGCTCTTCGCTGCATGGACTTTGATCCCGCCCGTTGCGCCAGGGATCTTGAGCATGCAGTTTTCCCACGGGTGGCTAACTCAAAATCTGCGGTGTTGGCAGTTGGATGCCCCCGCTCTTCTTGGTGTGGTGCGAACCAGCAGCTGTCCGGCAAGGAGAAGGCATGGTGTCACCGGTGGGATGCACTACCTAGCGCCACAGTGTTCCGCCACCGCCGCCACGAGGGCGCCTTCAAGAGATCGCTGTTGGGCGACCACTTCCTAGAGGCCACACACAAGCACCCCTTTCCTCCGGATGGTCTCCCGTGGGATCCGTGTGGCTGTACACGTGCAAGACAAGTGTGCGGATGGTGTCCACCTTATATTCGGGGAGTCAAAAAAATAAAGAGTCCTAGTTCATTTCAGGTTGAGAATAATAAAATAAGCCGAGATGTAAAAAGGCTTATTTTTAAGTGTCGTTTTTGTGTCAGTGAAGGCATCGTTAGTGTCGTCGTTAGGTTGCAGCTTGAGGACAAGCTGCATGTCCAGTGGGGTGTAGTGTTAGAGGAGTCACGGCCTCTTGGACCTTAGCTCATTAGGGTTAATTAGTAGCTTGCTTAGGGGAAAAAAGTCAGCCCCTCTATATATAATGAGAGGACATGTATCAATCTAAATCAAGCAAGAGATTAAGAAGGAAATCCCTTCTCTTCTCGGCCATGGGGCTCCGCGCCGGCGTTCGGTGCCCCCTCAAGAACCCTAGCCGCTGCCGCCGCCACTGTAAACAGTACCCGCGGTACTGTAGCGCCGCGGGTACTGTAGCGCGACCATCGCTGCTGCCCTCTCTCCCTCACGATTCTTTCAGCCCAACAGCATTCATAACATTAATGTTATAGTTAAGTTGGGACTATGGGCAGTGAGATGGTAAACAGATACACATGTGACCTTGTGAACACTGTAAGAGACAAGTCTATTCTAGATTGGAAGAGAGGGATCGAGGTTCTCCTCCTGATATCTTGTCCTTTAATTCAGAGGCAACTTTGAGATGTTGTTGAGTTCGAGGCATTGAGTTCCATGACAGTCGACATTAGGCGCTGGTGCGCGCCAGTGTACCTCTTGAGCTCCAAGTGCCCCTCGCCAATGATGCATCCGCCCAGGTGGGGTTGGCCGAGGCCCAATAAATTAAGGTTGCCCGGACCCCAACAGTTCTTACACATCCGTCGCTACGGCGAAGCTGGAGAAGGAGTCCATCGCTACAGAGTGCGTCGCCAATGATCACATCCGCCGCGGCGATTCCGCTAGGACTGGGAAACCCTCACCAGACACACCATGGGGCTAGCCAGGCTTGACAGTACAACAACAAAACAACCATGGATTGGCTTGGTGGGAGCAGACTAAGGCTACCCAGGAAACCAAGAACACACATAGTGTCTAATCGAGGTCATAGGATCGATTAGTCAGATGACTTGAAAACATCACGATTAACATAATATTAGTTATCATATCTTCAAAGTACCACTACCTTCATCTTCCTATCAATTAGTAACAGTTTGCTGCTATTTAATATAGAAATGCCTAAGGCCTCATTCGGGTTTGAGAGTATCGCACCAGGAACAGTTCCGGCTAATGAAATTTTTATACAAATTAAATAGTGATTCCAGCCTGAAGAATTCCAGGTGCTCAAACCACCTGAACCGAACAGGCCCTAAATGAAGAGTAATCAGTGTTGGAATATAAGTGAATTGGCCACCTTCCCCATCAGCTTAAGCTTTTGGGTTGAACTGGTTGTGGTTGGTGCATGTAACTCAATAATCAGGACCAAAAAAAAAAGGCACAATATGATAAAGCAGGCACAACTAGCTCATTGGATATTAGGGATAAGATAACTTACAGCTGAGCAACATTGTCATGTCTTATGAAAAGAACAACTTTTCCCAAAACAGCAACGCCTTTGTTCAAACCCTCTGATAGAGTGCTTATGGTGGCTTTCTTTGTGCGATGTTTTCACTGCAACATGATAAAGATATAAAGTGTAACAATAGAAGTTGTTTCGATAAGAAAAAAAATTAGAATTTCAGTAATATTGGTGTGTTAGTAAGAGTATTACATTTGACACCACTCAAGGATGACACAAATGATGCTAATTTTTGGATCGTAATTGTCCCTGTGGAAAAAAAAAAATAAAGTCAGTGATTTTCACATAAAAGAAATATAATAATTTTCAAACCAGAATGTCGCGGTTCATTTACTCAATGCATTCTCATCAAAAATACATGTCCAACAAATGCAAACTAAAAGTAAACTGTTTCAGCATGTCTGCCACAAATCACTAGCAAGATATATCAGGTAATGTTCAACTTTTAATGAAAACAGAAAAAGATTAATATCATTTTAGCATTTTGCATAAATGCAGTTAGTTTGACAATCGACAAACCTCATGAACATATTTGTTGTGGACTTTCATTGGAAAGCAATACACTAGGAAGAAGGCGCCAGCAGCCTCTAGTGGCTAATTCTGGGCCATAGTTATCTGTTAGGGGAGCTGCTGCTGCCACCATCGTCAGCGAGGAGTTCAGCATCGATGGTGAACTCCTCGCGCATTGGTTAGCAGGTTTATTAGTCTACACAGCCAGCCATTAGGGGATATAACTAAAGTAGCCCAGAACAAGCTCGTAGTTGATAGAGTCAGCATTTTGCATCAACTACGAAGCTCGTTCTGGGCTACCACCGACTCAAGTCCTTGGGCCCATCCCTTGGGACCTCAACTGCTAGACCATGGCGCTTTTGGCGCCAAGATCACCACGCCCGGTGGACTAGCGCCGCAGCGCCCAGGGGTTCCCGCCCCACGCCAAGTTAATCGCCTAGACCTCTAGTTGTTCGTGGCTGAGTTCAGCGACATTTTCGACACCCTATCATCATTGTCGCCGCCCGCTTCTGTGGTCACCAGATTCACCTCCTTCCTGGGACAGCCCCGATCCCAGTCTGCCCCTACCGCACCCACAACTTCTCAAACACAAGCTTGAGCTGCAATGCGCTTGACATGCTCCACCAGCACATCGGCATTCTCTTCACCCATCCTCCTCGGGCGCTAAGATCTACTTGTGGAGATTCTGCAACGACTATCACACACTCAATGCCAAGACTGTGTGCGACATGTTCTCCATGCCCATCGCCAATGAGCTCTTGGACGAAAGCTCAAGAGCGCCACTTCACCAAGTTCGTATGCACACCCCATGACATCCACAAGACGGCGTTATTTAACTCAACCACGCAGCACAGTCTGTGGTCATGGCGCTTAGCTTGACCAATGCCCCCGAACGAGGTTCTCGCCGCTTTGTGCTCGTGGTTCTTTGACAACATTCTGATATACAGCATGCCCCTCACGGAGCATCTGCAACACATCCTCCATCTTCAACACACTATGCCCACAGCCTGTTCCTGAAGCACCCAAGTGCTCGCTCACTGAGCGCCAAGTGGAGTACCTGGTCGGAGGCAGGTGTGGCCATCCACACGCCAAAATCGACATGCAGAGTTGCCTCGCCGCCACGGTCCTCCACAAGACTCCGCAGATTCCTTGGTCCCACGGGCTAGCAGCTTCACCCACAACTATGGTGTCACCGCAGCACCACTGATGGCCCTCCTCAAACGTGATGTGTTCCGCCGCCGGGCGCAGCCTCCGCGGGCTTTTGACACCCTCAGGTCAGCTCTCACCTCCGGCTGGTGCTCATCGCCTGTGACGCCTCAAGCTCGAGAATGTCGCCCTCCACCATGGCACAGGCCTGATCGTGTTCTTCAGCTGCGCTTGTGGCACCTCAACACGCCATGGCTACCTACGCAGCATGAGCATGGCTTCATGAAAGTTGTGTGGCACTGGAAGCCATATATCTAGGTGAGACATTCACCATCCGAACCAACTACATCGCCCCTAAAATTCCTCCTGATCAGCGCCTCCACCATTACATGGGTACGTTTGTTCCTGTTCAACGAAGTTTCGCTTAAGGCAAGGAATTGCCAGAGATAGTCGCCAAGCACCACGCAGATTCACTAGGGCCTCGCGAGGTGCCAACTGGACCACCGTTAACGGATTCTCCTGCATCGCGGGCCGCATCTTCACCTGACTTGTCCACAATGTAGCCTCAGCTCGACAGCTCCCAGCCACGAGGGCGCCCAAAAGACACTGCACCATCTGTACACATCCTTCTACCGGCCCCACACGAGCCAATGCGTCTGGGACTTCGTGGCGCTGGCTGCGCCGCCTCTCAGCGGTGTGCTCGGTCTCATCTCAACCATGGTGTATGGGAACTCCTGGTGCAGTGGCTCGGCTAGAACCCCACTGATTCCACCAGGGGGCTGCTGGAAGATTTCAAGACCACTTATCCCAAATTCTAGCTCGAGGAGGACAAGCTGTTTTTACAGGACGGTGGAAGTGTTGTGTGCGCTTTCATTAGAAAGCAGTACACTAGGAAGAAGAAGGCACCAGCAGCCTCTAGTGGCTAATTCTGGGCCATAGTTATCTGTTAGGGGAACCGCTGCTACAAGTTAGGTTCTGAGAGCAAGAATAGAAGATTGGTTAGCAGGTTCGTTATACAGCCATTAGGGGATATAACTAAGGGTCGGGTTGATTGTTAGAGGCAGGCTGAACTGCTGAAGGACAGTACTGTCAGTCAGAGCCTTCCAGGGAGGGCTTAGGTTTAGCCATTGTTGAATAATAATCCCCAGATCATCAATAAATCATCCAGTCCCCTAGCCCTATCAATATTAAGTTTCCATTATTAAAAAATCTGCACAACATTTCTGTCAATGTGATACAGCATATATTATGTTCTCGGCAGTCTACATAACATACTTACATACAGGGACAATTTCTATATATTGTAACTTACCTTCATTGCATTTTCAAGCTTATCAAGGAGATCGATGATCTTCTGAACTTCTGTATCAGCACCAAGCCCAGGATCTTTTAAAGCTGCAACTTCAAATCCACGAAGGGCCCTTTTCGTAATTTTCTAAATATTTGTCAGCCTAAGAGGAACACGTTGAAATCACAAGCAAATAATTATTGCACTTTCGGTAGGTTTGGGTATCTAAGAAATTGATATTTTTAAGAAAAAAACTAAAAAAAAATACTTATAAATAACTATACATATCTTGTTTCCAAATCCAAAATCCTTTTTCACATGTACAGTGGCAGGCAGCAATAATTTGCCATGGCACTGGTAGCATGGCCAAAGCTATAAAATATTTATAAAATGGAGTTTATTTAAAACATCCATGGTGGCAGGCAGCATTAGTTTATTACCCTTTTTTAAACAAACTCCATTTCGGATTGTGATCAATTGCTCTTGATCGCGGAGCAAGATTGATTGACCCAACACGGCAAGGTCAACCACACCCTTCTTGCTGCCACTCTGTGATCAGTGATCACTTGCTTTTTTTGCGTAAGATGTGATCACTTGCTCTGTGCTTTGCCACTCTCTCACAAGAATTAGGGTGGTAGGCAGCACTAGTTTATTACCCTTTTATTTTTAATTAATAATCAAGGGAGGAATCTCAAATACTTGCTCTGTGCTCGACCTGCAGGATCTAAGAACATCTCGAAGAATACCCAATAATTTGTTCCCAAAAAATGGTGTTTTCCAACTCCTAAAGAAGTATTAGGAGACATAAATAAGATCATCTCCAACAGTATCCAATAATTCACTCCTAAAGTATAAAAATACAATTTTATATCAGGAATCCTATACTATTGCTAAACTATCCCAACCACTTTTATATATTCTCTCTCTCTTGTACATTTGCATCAAGAGCCCTTTCCTACACTTTATTCTTTTTTCATACGCTTCCAACTTTAGATTTCATACGATCGTAGTAGACGATGAATCTTTTGCGCCCGTTTCAGTGATTTTTTTCCATGTGCTAAAAAGATTGGGAGGTGGTATTTAGGAACTCTTGAAGATGGGTTTTTCCTATTCTTGCCAAAAATCCTATATTAGGAGGCTTTATTAGGAACTCTTCGAGAGAGAGGCGGTAGCATCGGGTCGGCATGACGGCGACCAGAGGGAGGGAGATAGCGACGGGTGCGCCTTAGGCAGCTGAAGAAGGCCGGGAGAAGCCTTGGCTTAATGATACCAATGTAAGGTTAGGCATTAAGGAAACAGTAGATTGATTGATGTGGTGTTACACATATATAGGCAAGCATGGCCGAGGGTTTGTAGAAACAGAAACAATCGGCACAGATCCTTGCCTAATAGAGATCAATCTATCTATCCTAGCCATATAGGCACTAGGCCCAAATATAGAGTCACATGCATTGTAGGCCCAAAGAGGGGCTGTAGTACCCTCTAACATAAAGTATGCTGAACTGTGTTTTTGTTTTTTTGTGTTGGTGTGTTGTGTGTTGTAACGTTCTCACCCATTTTTCTTATTAATGCAAAGAAACACAGCTCTCCCGCGTTTTTGAGAAACTTATTTAGTTTGTTCAAGCAACTAAATTTGTGCGGAACACTTACTGTGGCACGGTTATAGTAGAGGTCCGGATTTAAATTCATAATTTTATCCTTCTCCTGCAAATAAAGTCCAACAAGATCAACAGTAGAAATGAGGCACAGAAAAATGACATAGAAATCTACAAATGAGAGGGGGGTGTTGACAAAGACAAATGAGAGGTTATATGTCACACTTCTTAAAAAAAAATTTAACAAGAGACAAACAAAAGGTTTTAATGCCAACTTACAGCATTTTGATATGCTTTCACTGAATGATGAAGCTTGGTGTGATCCCAGGCTCCTCCCACAAAGAAACTAGTGAGATAAGCATTGCCCATATTATCTGAAGTTAAAGGGCATATTAACAGCCTTTGTTAAAGGAATATTTGGATAAGTCGCTGTTGTGCTGCTGCTCAGCCAAATGAACTTTGGCAAAGTTAAGGAATATGAGAAAATATTGCATGTTTAAACTCAAATGGTTGCATTTGCATGTTCATGGATCCCAATAGGGCATGGTTTTGTTATGTGTCCATACAACTCCAAAATGGGCCTAAACAAATAGGAATCCCTTCATGCAAGATTCAAGGTAGATAATAGAACCATACAATCAACGCATCTATTTTCCAATGCAATGTCAGAATAAGAAAGTAAGAAAACGCGATCAATGTTAAACATGTGTTACAAGAATACTACAGACTGCAGAAATGGTTATGGACTCTATATAACAAGTGTGAACTATGTACTGAAACAGAACTTCTATAACTACATTTAAGTAAAATAACTCTTACACCAAGAATTGCCATCTCTAATGTCCAGCATAATTGCTTCTTTTTGCGTGCTTAATGCTCTCTTCTACTAAAAGCGCCTGGTCTTCACTACCTGAAAAACAAGAACATGAAAAAAAAGTTAACAACTAACTCAGAAATCTTCATTTGAAAGAAAAAAAAAATGTGTTTCTAATAAGACCATAGGTGCAAAATTAACATTGGAGAGCTATTATTGATATAGCAGCAGCTCAGCACTAGAGCTTTCTGCAGCAATGCCCTTCAAAATTCTCACGGTTATTTGAGCATCAGGAGGAAAAAATATATAAACTGAAGCTCATGTGCTACAAATAGATTTCAAAAATTGGCTCATGTTAAAACTCTGTGCTACACTCAGTCCATTTTGACCTAAAATGAATTCAACCAGAAAATTAAGCTATGGTACCAAGGAAGACATTTTTATAAGTTTGTCAAATCTCATCAATTTGATGGATTTTTTGTGATGGCAACTAAAAGTGTTGAAGAAGCATGTCTGCATTTTTGAATACAGTTATCAAGCTCATTCAACCCCATGCTCAAAGCACATTGAAGCTTGACCTGGTCATTAAGGCAAGCATACAATTCAAGCTTAGTGCACAAAAAGTATGCAACCTGCACTTTTGCAGAGGTCACTTAAACGATGTATCATCAATCAATAATATATAATTCATTAATCATTAAAGGTGTCACTGAAATGTTTCTATTCATAGAAGAGTGCCTTTCCATGAAAATGTGTATGTTTTCACAAAACGTCCAGCTTTCCATAAGAATTTAGGATATTAATATTATTATTATTTTAAAATTGAATATGATAAGATGGTTACAGTTTAGAGGAGATGCTCACATAATGTGGATGCTGCATGACATATCACTTTTTAGCATAAAGGGCAAGAATAAAACTGGAATAGCTGCATCCTTTGAAATGTATTGTTCTATTGAGAACTAGAAGTTGCTTGAGCTTAGATAGAAATACAAGCATGATAAATTCATCAATATGTTCAAGATTTGACATAATAATTGGTAATAAGATATAGATGTTCCCCTTGGGAGAGAATCAACTGTGCAAACTTATTAGAAAGGGAACTATATATATAGGGACATCCTCACCTTGAGCCATACTTCTTTCAAGCATGGAGATCTGGCATGGGACTTTCTTTATCCGAACCCTGCCAGACAAAAATATGCTGGATACTTCAAAATATATTGAAATGCATACTTGGAAGTTGGAACTACTTACAGGTTACATTTACCTTCCTAGTGCTAATGAAAAGCAATTCTTTGCTGCAGATAGATCCCCCCTTCTTCCAAATGCAATTACCCAAAACATAACCATGCATCTACAAGAGATGGATTCAGCTTTACCTAATACATATAGAAGAAACAGGAAATGTTAAATTTCTTATCGGAGAAATTGCGGTTAAGAGCTGCTTAGTCACTGCTACATACTGCTTTTGATAAATGGTCTTCAGCCCTCCTTATGATAGTCAGGAAAGACATCCAGTCCAGCATTTCCCTTCAAATATTCATAAACACCACGCAGTTGTGGAGATTTTTTGTTCTGAAAGTAAAGAAAAATGATTAAGGACATGGTATGAAATAATTCGACAAAGCACAAACCATCATAGACTCATAGACCAGCATCAAGAAACAATTGTTTTACATATGGAAGCTGTTAGGAATTAAGCACGCTGAAGATGTGTCGTTACCACCAGTGATCAGTTCACTTCAGTGTTAGTAATCGAATTAGTGGCTGGTAATCCACACCGGCTTCACTACTACCCAGTGTGGTGTACTAACTGAATCAGATGCAAGAAAACATTGGATAGTGGCAGTTGGGAAGATAGAGGACGACGCGTACCGGACGGAGTGGCACGAGGAGGGCGAGGGCGGCATCGGCGTGGGAGCGGAGTGCGGCGGCCTCTCTCAGCAGGGTCGGGGAAGAAATGTCACGAGGCGGCAGCTCTTCCGCCGCGTTCGCCGAGATCCGCTAACAGTATCCTGTCCGCCCCTGACGGCACCCGGCCGCCGCCAGACTTGACCTGGGGGCATAGATGAGCGGGCGGGGGAACCTGAGGACCGAGAGAGCACGAGCGGGCGGGACGAAGCAGAGCGGGCGGTGAAGGAGGAGACAGCTGCCAGGGGAGGGAACTGTCACGGCGACGGATCAACTCTTCTGTTAAATGTTCGCCGAAATTTTGGCAAAAACATAATTCCTTAAATTAACTCCCGCCTTTTCCAACCTCGCTATCTCTCCCGCCCCAGACTATGCACCACAAGCGAGATATTAGGAGAGGTGCGGAGGGAAAGTTTTTATCGGAGGATTCCCGTAAGTTTTAAAAGGTGGAAAGTCATAAACATAATTTTGTTTCTAAGAGGAGAAATGCCAAAGTTAGATCTCGAGTTTAGCCGGCGAATTATAACAAACGGTTGAAGATGAATTTACTTTTTTTTGGGCATATCTTTTAAGTTGCCAAAACTCAAGATTTATCCAGTAAAATTCGTGAATATTTGAGATGCAAAGGGGAAATAAAAACTCCATTTATGGTTTGGCAATTGTCTTTGCTTTAAACCCCAAATCCAATTGTCATGTCGTCAAAACGAGCTCATCTCCAACAATATTTAGATTAACTTTAAATCGTAAAAACCCTCGAGAGAAAAAACAAAATTTTGTTAAAGCCCTTCCATCTCTTGAAAACTTACATCAAGAACATTTTGAGATAAAAACAAAATTATGTTTATGGCTTTTCACCTCTTCTAAATAAAGATGAAGGCCAATGAAAACGTGAAGGCACGCGCAGACGCACCCCTTTGTCAACTCCCCAAATTGCCAAACCTAAAAGTAAAATTATTGAGACTTGTTTTTAAGTTTTTTGCCAAAATATAAGAATGTCAAAAACAATAGCAATTCGTCAAAGTTGGTTAGGGGTGGCAAAATGCCACCTCAAGAAATTTCAAAATCCGGGGCCTGACAGACAAAACGTGAAACATACAAATTTTAAACCAAAGATGAATCCGGCAAAATTGTGAAGGAGGAATAAAGGTCGTATGTCTTACACCACCCTGCACGGCAGTGAGAACGAGCCAGCGCACGAGAAAAATGTGTTATTTGATTCATGCCGCATCTGTCACCGTCATTGTTGAGCAACAGGCGAGCAGCCGGCGGAGCAGGAGCACGCGCCGAGCAGCAGCAGCACACGTGCGAGTGGCTGGCGGAGCACGTGGCCGGCGCGGAGCTTGTGCTCCGGGCAGCTTCGTGGCCGAGTGGTAGCACATGTGGGCGAGCGGCCAACGCAGAGCTCGCGAGCGAAAGTGTCCGAGGTAGCACCATGTCAGTCTCTTTTTGGGGCATTCTTCTTCATGGTTTCGAAATCAGACAAACATTCTTTCCTGGTCACGTCACAATAGTGGGAAGCAGGGCACGCAGGTCATGTCCCGTTTTTGCGTGTTGTCGATATTGCTCGCCATCAACGGTGCCGGATGGTGCTCAACAATGGAAGAGGGCAAGAGGAGGAGGAAGCAAAGAAGGTGACATCTAGGGCTGTTAGGCCGAGAGAGGAGCTTCAATGCTATATACATATTTGTTTATACTGTAGTCGCCCGTGTCTTTTTTCCGCTGCAGACAGACAAAGATACATATATTAGTGGGGAAGTGAAAATTGTAATGGCATATTTGGGGCCAGGGTGAATTTAAACAAAAGAAGCTTCCAAACTTTCTTTGGAGAAATTGTAATGGTATGAATCCAAATAACTCAAAAAAAGAAGACATAGGGATGGGTTCATCATTATCTCATCCACCCGCTAGTGGTGCCTATAGGCCTACACACACGATGCTGAAAAAGTGGCTGAGAAAAGAATCAAACGTTCATGAGCCTGGCTCCTCCCCATCATCTTCGCATTCTTCGCTAAAATTCTGTATAGCGATCTAGGGCAGCCCGCAACATGTCGCCATGGATCGAAGGATCAGCAGCCGCAATGATGTCGCCAGCGGACGCAGTGTTGTGCAGTACGTTGCCGTTATTGCATGTTGCCCGTTGTCATCGCACAGATGGGTGGTCTCCTTGGCCTGGCACGGTGGGTCCGCGGCGCTCGTGCTGTTGTCAAAGCACCGGCACCAGCCTTCGAGGGACGCACAGTCCGTATACGCTGCATGAGGTTGGCAGCTTCCACCGCTCAAAGTCGATGGTCATGTAGTTCCATCTGGTTGACTGGCGCGCGCTTTGGCGCGCCGCCAACACGGATATTAAGAAGACCGGAGGTTGAGAACATTAGATGTTACGTATATATCTAGTGTATGACGATGGAATAAACAAGGATTGTAGTACTTTGGTAAACAATGCAATGAGATTAAAGAGTAGGAGTGATTTATTTAATTTTATGCACATAAGATTTATAGAAGTTTTTATAAATTATATGCATAAAGTTTATAGAAGTATGTTCACAGAAGGCATAAATCAGAGAAGGTAAGTCGTTCATGCATAGTATTTTACATCTTGGACATGATAAACAATTCGGGGCAGACTTGTCTCTAAAGATTCCCTGACTGATATATGGATGGTAGCCAAGCTGTGCTGCATGTTGACGACCTGTTAGAAATTGAAAGAAGGCACTAAACCTACGAGCTGGTCTTCTCACCTCCTTGACTGATCTGGAAGGAAAAGGATACATTATGGTGACACCTGTACTGTGTATTATACAGGCAAAAAAATCTGAACTTATCCACTAAATAACCAGGAAGGCAAAGGTCTACACATTCCTGTGCCATATCAGATTGTATCGAGTGAAAAATAATTTTAGAATTGCAGGCAATGATAGAACGGCCAAAGCTCTGCAACATCTCAGTTCACATTGGAGAAATCAAACTACAAAGTCGCCTTTCTTTCAGCGGGTCTCACAGGTTCACATATATAAGATTGATAGACCGATGCGATTAATCCAATATATACGAAGGACAATATGTTAGGAACAGTACTGCATGCATGAAAAAAATATCTTGCACTCTAAATTTTAGGGGTCTGTACAGGTTTGATCACACACACTGCTGATATATATAATTAGGATATTATTATTGGACATACGTATTTACAGGCAAAAGGAACATAACCAGTGGTACAATACCCAATAACAGTACATAGAATTAATACAAAATAAATTGCCTCTGGTATGAGTCCGACAAAGACCAATTATCCTGTGATGGCGTCCACGTGGACCATTTGCTTCATAGATTTTGCCTACTGCACAGACACACACTATTCATATGTATATCTCATATCACCAGTTAATTGCAGTAAGCTATTGAAATGGATGAAAACAAGTTATAAGTATTATTCTCAAAGATATCAATGGCAGTGAACCATTTTTTGGCACAAACTCTTGATTAGGTACCTCAGTAATTTCTTTTTAATTACATGGAGTTATGTTCACATGCAAAGCTGCTTCTTTTTTGAAACACAGATTCAATTTCAATACACTAAATTGGAAATTATTTTTGGAAGAGGCGAACGCCAAACTGTGGCTTAATGTTTCATCTATCAATTTTGTAGTGTTACGATAATTGGTCTCTTTTTCACATATGAGTTTTTTTAACAATAATCTGGAAAACTTTGTGCAGGCAGGGGCTTCCCCATTATCTTATCTTAGTATATGGGAACATTAGAAAGTACTAACCACATGCTAACAGAGTAGATATGAGCAAGTCTGGAGCGATGGAAATCATAGTGTCTATACATGACAACGAAATGTGTACGTAGAAGCGTACCTTTTAGCACGTTGAATTATAATCGTTATACCTGTGAACCAATAAATACATGCTGGAAATCGTTGAGTAAGGTAGGTGGGAAAAGAAAAGAACAAATACTGCTCGTATGATATGTAGTGAAGTTGTGTGAAGAAACTGTCCATACATATATACATGGCTCTTTTTTACTAGAGCCCCAAGAATAGCTCTAATTTTCGGATAACCCGGCAAAGAGAGAAAAACATTCAGTGGCACAATATGTGTTGCAATAATCTTAATTTTGTCAGTGAACCTGGTAAACCATGAACATTCACAGCGAATATGTACTGCAATAATATTGGAAAAGAGAGGCAAGATTGGGCTGAAACAAAAGGAGAGCACCATATTTCAACTGCTGATGACAACTCATAGCAGTTCTGGAAGTCCTTACTGAATAGAAAGTTCCTAAAGGCTACTAACTACTACTATACTGAGAATATTATGAACAATATCTGTGCATTCAGACGTGTGTTTTTCCCAGAACAACAACCTTATTTAGAAAATAAAATAAATATGCAAAACAAAAACGAATTCAAAGGATCAGAGACATAATCAAAAATAAATACCATATGGAGACCAAGCAAGTTGGAAGGAAGAAATGAAGAAATAGAGCAGAACATATCATAGGTTGGAAACCAAGATAGGAGGTGACACATAAGCGCAGGGTATATGAGTGTATAGGTAAAGCAAACATATCCAATAATCTTGTATAAACCTAAAAATATATGAGAAGTGTTTTGTGTCTAATAATGGAAAAGAGTCACAACTTAGTTTATCTGCAAACATACCTGAAAGTAAACTACATATAAGACACATGCACCTAATCATTATATAGAAAGAGCAGCTTTACAACAGAAGCCTTTACATAAGCGTTATCTGTTAGCTACGAGAGAAGGATGAACCATAAGCAGCGCCGCTCATAATATTGTTTATTTTTAGCAAAGTGTTTGTGTGGTTTCTTCTTTTTCTATGTTATATAAAGAGATCTAGATCGAGTACGCATAGGTTCAGAAGGTACCTGCTGCTCTTACAATAATGTAGTAGCCTCCACAAGCTCGTCGACACTGATCTACAAACTTGATGCCATGATCCTTATCTGATTCGACCTTTGAGATTTGTTACAGTATCTGCATACCGGCATACGGGCAGACAGGCAGGCTTCTCAGGCGGCATCTATGGCACCTGAAACCAATGAGATTATTCACATTGTCACAGTAACAAAAATATATATCCCCATGAAACCAGTGCGAAAAAGACAAATGCAACTATGGAATTGCACATGTGCACACACATAAATACATTTGTTAGGGGCACAGAGCAATTGAATTCTACAAAAGCATAACCAAAGGAAATAGCAATGAACAAATTTGAGATGTAAGTCATCTGAAGGGGAAAATAATGTGTTCACATTCTATAATCCAGTGAGGCTAAATCTAAACATAAAGCGCCGCTGCGTCAGTGGAGGTGGACACAACCAACTCTTTAATTAAAAGTCGATTAGTAGGGCAGAAGCAAAAAGGGTTTAAGCAAATTTAAGGAAAAATAAAAGACAAATGCAGCAGAAAGGCATAATTTATACTAACCTGCAAATTTTACTGATCAGCAGAGGCAATGTAGCTTATAATCCCAACAGAACCAGGAGGAAGGAAACATGGTGCTGCATTAATGTATCAAGAAGTTGAGAACATGGATAGGCTTGTACCATGCTCATAACAAAACGCAAGGCTTGTAAATTGTAGCTTCTGTGGCGCTCAAGCCATACTTCTAAGTTCGACTCTTTAACCACAGAACTTGCCACAGTTTATCTATATAGAATGACGCTACAATGTGCGCACATGAAGGGCGTACTCATTGAGAGAAGATATAGCACAATACCTTGACAAGGTCATTTTCCCTCCAGTGTAAAAAGCATGCTGAAACACTCCCACCTTTGCAATAAAGGGGTAAGCGACCGTGCAGAAAGCCAACATAAGTTTGAGTTCCTGATTCAAGAAAATCTCGAGAATTGAAACAAAATAAATGCGGAGAAAAGCAAAATACATATAGCTATGAAACAAGAGTTATGAGACAAAACCTTCTGGGCATCTCTATATTCACGGATTAGAGCATGAAGTTTTGCCATAGTTTGGAACCCATCAAAGTAAAGTTTGTCACAGTTTGGAACCCATCGAATTAAACCACATGAAGTGTGTCACAGTTTGGAACCCATCGACAAGGTATAGGAACATATCTTTGGATTGATAAAATCCTTCTCTGATGTTTTTCCTTGAGTTCCTCTAGGAGAGTATTCAGCAGCCAGCTAAGTGGAGAAGAAAGAAATTAGATACTGTACAATAACAAAACTGCACAGGTAAGGAAGAGGCAATGATTATACTCTCCACTACCAAGGAAAACCATTTCTAACTACGACTGTAAGAGAAGGGAAACATGGTTGAGCAGCAACACAATCCAATGGGACCAAAACACATAGGTTCCAGAGAAAAGTAAAATTTCCATATAAATAAATAAAAAGCAATAGAGGTTATGTTTGCTGGAGGTTCTACCTTGGGCTGCTTCTCCTACGTGGAGAAATGGGAATCAGCCCAAATGCAGTAGTAAAGGAGTTAACCTATTTTCCTATCTCTTCTCGCAGAGGCAAATAGAGATCAAAGTGAATCCACATCGTAGATCACAAAGGAGGCCAGTTAACCAACATGGAAAGAAAAATTAGTAAAAGATATACGGATCGCTGCACTGCTCCAGCTGTTGTCCATGGAAGAGAGAGAGACACCTAGGGTTTCATGGAGCCGCGGGGAGAGGAGGAGCGCCTGTGCGCGCGCGGCCGCGACCGCCAGGTGACGGAGGCCGGCGGCCGCTGCTCATCAGGCGCCATGTCGCTGCCGCCGCGGAACCCCTAGGCCGGCATCGCCCGCCGTGGCCCATGCCTTGCCGAAGAAAGAAGATGCCTAGGGTTTCTGTGGCACGAAGGGAGAGGGGCGAGTAGAGCACGCCGGGGGAGGGAGAGAGGAGAAGAAGGCGGCGCCTGAGGAGGAGCGCAGCGCCGCCGCTGCTGGGCCGTGGCGGGCGAGGCGCGCGGCAGCGTCAGCGAGGCGTCGGGTGCAGCGGGAGAGAGGGGCCGTGTGGATGTCTTTGGGAGGCCGCGGTGCTGTTGGTGCGGGGGTGGTTTTGCAAGCGAGGAGGCGGCGTGGGTGGGTGAGCAGGAAGCATGCCACAGGAATCGAAATTACTATGTCTAACCCGAGGTGTAGGAGGGACGGATATTACTGAGTAAGAAGTAGCAGAGTTACTATTTGCTTGAGGGCACATGTACGAACCATGATTCGTGAAAATAATGGAAAGAAAGTCTATTCGAGTACCACACGGACCAATAGACTGAGGTGGCGTGGATGGTGCACTCCTTGGAGAGGGAGCTGCTTTGATTAAAAGAGGTCGGGAATCGTCGGTCCGAGGCCTGGGGCCGCTAGCCTAGTGAGCCCTGCGTAGAGGTTTGCCACATCATCCAGTGTCATTCGCTAGAACACGCCAGTGTGGTTTTGTGGAAGGAAATGAGGAACGATGCCGATGAAGGCGTCGAGCCCTCTAGTGGCTGCCGCTGCCCTCGCCCTCGAGGTACAGGCCAAAGAACCCGCGGACATCAAAGCGATCGTAGAGACCGACAACTCAAAGGCGATTCCTCCGGCTGCGTCATGAGTGTCGTTTGCTGAGGCATCACCTTAGAAGAACTCCATGTGTGTCTCTTCCCAAGCTGCAGCGTGAACCGTTCGATGGTTCACGGTGGCGGCAGCGAGGGGCAAGTAGCGCTAATGGCGGAAGAGGGTGAATAGCCTGGTAAAAATTTATAACAACACTTAGCAAACCGGTGAGTAAAATACAAGCGGCATAGCGTAATAAAGCGTGCTACCTCAACTAGCTATCGCGGGCCGCTAGCAATTCTACACAATTGTAAAAAGTCTCTGATGCCACATAAAAGGCTAAGGTTGCTAAATTTACTTCTAGTTGATCAAATTGAGCTAGCGATCCCTATCAAGAGTGCTGTCAAGCTGAGATACGCTAACAAGCTACACAATTCACAACTAAGTTAGTAAGCTACAAGACTAAGTACAGCGAGAGAGGCCGAATACAATATCACCGAGGAATTAGTCGAGGTTGAAGCCAATCACCGTGATCAATATAAGGAAATCTCCAACAAGCTCGAGACAATTGACCACGATGATTTTTCACGCGAGGTTCACGCGCTTGCCGGCACGCTAGTCCCCGTTGTGGCGATACACCCTTGATGTTCCACAAGCTTGTGGCTGGTGCCAAATCCACGGTGGGAGCTCAATGAAATATACTCACGAGGGGATCCACAAGCTCGAGCAATCCACTAGTGATTCACTACATGAGTCTCCCACGGGGGTGAGGATCAGCCCTCCCACGAAGTCCTTTGGTGCGCCTCGAACAACCTCCAATCGAACTCAACACCTCCCACGAACTCCAAAGCCGCTAGGGAACCAATGCAAATTCCCAGAGACGCAAATCCACGACTCCTCCAAGGATGAAGTGCCTCTAGATGCAAGCAACAAGCAAATACACTTGATCTCTCACTCAATCTCACGGGAATCGAGAGTTAAGGCTAAGAGAGATGAGTGGAGGGGAGTTTCTTTGGCTCACGAGTGTGTTGAGTGTTCAAATGTGCAAGAGAGCTACTCCCCAACCCGCCAAACACATATTTATAGAGCCCACTCCAAAAATATGGCCGTTGGATTCAAATCGCCCTCACGAGGCGCTTGCTTAGACGCCGCCAGCGCTATGCAAAACCTCCTAGCGCCGAGCGCGCTGGCGCGCCGAGCGCTGCCAGCGAGCGCCCGAGCGACGCGGCAATTTCCCGCGAATAAGAGTTCCGCTTGTAGTGCGGCCGGACGCCCGAGGATCGAAAAATCACCGCGCCGAGCGCAAGAGAGCCGGACGCGCCAGCGCTCCCGTTCTTCACACCCGGGCGGCACAACATCGTGCCGGATGCGCCGACGTAGCATGCCTGGGCGTCCCGGCCGCAGCGATTGAAGCTCCTCTTCAACGCCGCGTCGTCGTCTTTCCATCTTTCCAAGTTTCGCCTCTTCTCACAAGTTGCCAACACGTCGAAGTACATCCCGATAGCACGTGTGTTAGCATATCGCAATCGATATCACAAGGGGCGAGTTAGTGCACTAGATTCTAAATGCTTATGCAAGTCACCCGAGGAACCTAGAGGCACTTTCTCATCGGATTACTGTGGCATTCCCTCGTGTAGCCTGGGCTATCTCATCCTAAATGTACCAGATCACACTCTCTATGTGCTTGATCACCGAAATCAAACCCTATCCAAGCTACACCTTTGCCTTGACAGGTCCTTTCCATTCCAATCATGTGAGGCTCGATGATCCACCATGTCCATCATCAACGCCCATGTCCATGATCATGTTGCTCCACGTCATCCATACGCAATCCTATCTCTTAAGCACACTTAGAGCAAAGGATTAGCATAGCAAGGTGTCATCAATTTCCAAACCAAACATGAGATTTCAAGTCGGCGGTGAAGCTATGCCCTAGGGCGATAAGTCGTGTAGACGAGCAGATGGCGTACAAGGAGGCTGAGCTAAGCCACTAACCTCTACAAGAACTTGGAGGAGCCACACTCCTATGAGCATTTGATTCGTTTTCTCCAACACGCGTCCCAAAGGTGTGGAGGTGCACGTCGCGCTAGGAGAAGGAAGAGCGTGCATAAAACGTGCTTGTTTTTCCAAATTTCGGGGTTTGACTCGCGTTTTTGCCAACAACTACGACCACGGGCCACGATCACATGTTGTCATTGAGACTCCATCCCTCGAGCATTTCGTCAGCACGAACTATAAAGAAACTAAAGAGTGGACACTTCTTCCTTCCTAGCCTCCACTCCATGTGATCCACATCCACTAGGTAAGAAAGAAAGAAAAGAAATCTTGTACCCATGGTACAAAAGGAAAAGGAAAGATCCCTTTAGTCTCCTTCACTGCGCCACAATGTTTCACCTTTGTAGTCTCCTCCACTTACATTCGCCCTCTCCCTTGCCCTTAGCCTCGTGGCGGTGCGCGCTCGCCCTCACCTGCTTTCAGCTTGTTGTCCCCCTCTCTCTCTTGCTCCCTCGCCTGCATATCACGGCAGAACATAGGCAACATGGCGCTCGGGTTGCAGGCGGTAAGGCTTGCCCGAGCCGGATGCGGCGCAAGCATTCATCGATTTCTATCCCAATGATTGGCACCATCCTTCTCATCAGCGGTCAGTATAAAAAGTTCATAGGGATGATGATAATTTTTCTATTTTCTGAAATTCATTTTGAGTCGTCGATCGCGTAAAACGCGAGCGTAGTGGTAACCGAAAAATGATAATGGTACAAATAAATGGAAACAAAAGCGGAAAGAGGAATGTTTGCCATCTTTTGATCGCTTTTGAAGATTCATGTAGTCTAACGTAATTGGCCAGTTGGTAATGTAGAATCAAAGACACATGCAAACAACATGCACATAAAAGGCAAATACTTTTTGGAAACTAACTAAATGACAAAGCGAGTTGCACATATATAGGAAATCAAACCCTCTAATGAAGAAGGATCTCTAATAATTCTTGTTTTTATCACTCTTCATGCTATGTCAACTCAACTTAGAACTTGATCGCTTTATTTGTGTCCTTTGTCGAGAGCGTGTGGTGCAGGATTCTACGAGTTATATGGCTCTTCTCATTTCCTGCCAGCTTTGGTCTGTTATCATTTTTGAGGATACTATTGTCATAGATTTCGAGTCAAGTCATCGAGTTTCGTCTTCTTCCGAGCCGACTATATCATTTTTGAAATCTCCAGGTAATACTGCTGCCCGCATTCGTAGATCCGGTCAATATGTCGTATTGATTTACGTTTTCAAGGAAAATAAAAAGAAAATGAAAGTGATTTCGCCTCCTCGAGTCGCTTTCGTCGTCTAATCAAGCCATCCCTAAAGGTTCACCTTTCATT
>JADLZK010003912.1:0-30181 GCA_015847255.1 Hyparrhenia diplandra
ATTATAGAGATTTTCGATGGAATTCCAAGATTTCACTCTAAACAAGTGCTACTTTGAGGCCTATGACAAGTGATTCTTAGAAAAACTCTCTAATGGTCCACTTGTTCAAATTTAGGTTCTCTAGGATGAGGCATTTGATTCCACAACCGCCAAAAAGTCTAGCTCGATTCTATAACCGGATTGGAAACTTCTCTTTGTTTTGAGTTCACGCTGAAATCAGCGAGCAGTCCCTAATGTCACATGCTCTACATATTTTAATGGTTGGGGAACCCAATGTAATTGATCCTAACATCATCTAACCTATCCACCCTAACTTCCTATGTACCTTTCGTGTCGCTCCCCTTCTTGTTTCTAAGACGTATGTCGACATAGAGATTTTCGATGGAATTCCAAGATTTCACTCTAAACAAGTGCTACTTTTTGAGGCCTATGACAAGTGATTCTTAGAAAAACTCTCTAATGGTCCACTTGTTCAAATTTAGGTTCTCTAGGATGAGGCATTTGATTCCACAACCGCCAAAAAGTCTAGCTCGATTCTATAACCGATTGGAAACTTCTTCTTTGTTTTGAGTTCACGCTGAAATCAGCGAAAGCAGTCCCTAATGTCACATGCTCTACATATTTTAACGGTTGGGGAACGAATGTAATTGATCCTAACATCATCTAACCTATCCACCCTAACTTCCTATGTACCTTTCGTGTCGCTCCCCTTCTTGTTTCGCACGTATGTCCATTATAGAGATTTTCGATGGAATTCCAAGATTTCACTCTAAACAAGTGCTACTTTGAGGCCTATGACAAGTGATTCTTAGAAAAACTCTCTAATGGTCCACTTGTTCAAATTTAGGTTCTCTAGGATGAGGCATTTGATTCCACAACCGCCAAAAAAGTCTAGCTCGATTCTATAACCGGATTGGAAACTTCTCTTTGTTTTGAGTTCACGCTGAAATCAGCGAAAGCAGTCCCTAATGTCACATGCTCTACATATTTTAATGGTTGGGCAACGCAATGTAATTGATCCTAACATCATCTAACCTATCCACCCTAACTTCCTATGTACCTTTCGTGTCGCTCCCCTTCTTGTTTCGTAGACGTATGGTCTATTATAGAGATTTTCGATGGAATTCCAAGATTTCACTCTAAACAAGTGCTACTTTGGGGACTATGACAAGTGATTCTTAGAAAAACTCTCTAATGGTCCACTTGTTCAAATTTAGGTTCTCTAGGATGAGGCATTTGATTCCACAACCGCCAAAAAGTCTAGCTCGATTCTATAACCGGATTGGAAACTTCTCTTTGTTTTGAGTTCACGCTGAAATCAGCGAAAGCAGTCCCTAATGTCACATGCTAAACATATTTTAACGGTTGGGGAACGAAGAATGTAATTGATCCTAACATCATCTAACCTATCCACCCTAACTTCCTATGTACCTTTCGTGTCGTTCCCCTTCTTGTTTTGATGACGTATGTCATTATAGAGATTTTCGATGGAATTCCAAGATTTCACTCTAAACAAGTGCTACTTTGAGGCCTATGACAAGTGATTCTTAGAAAAACTCTCTAATGGTCCACTTGTTCAAATTTAGGTTCTCTAGGATGAGGCATTTGATTCCACAACCGCCAAAAAAGTCTAGCTCGATTCTATAACCGGATTGGAAACTTCTCTTTGTTTTGAGTTCACGCTGAAATCAGCACGAAAGCAGTCCCTAATGTCACATGCTCTACATATTTTAATGGTTGGGGAACGCAATGTAATTGATCCTAACATCATCTAACCTATCCACCCTAACTTCCTATGTACCTTTCGTGTCGCTCCCCTTCTTGTTTCTAAGACGTATGTCGACATAGAGATTTTCGATGGAATTCCAAGATTTCACTCTAAACAAGTGCTACTTTTTGAGGCCTATGACAAGTGATTCTTAGAAAAACTCTCTAATGGTCCACTTGTTCAAATTTAGGTTCTCTAGGATGAGGCATTTGATTCCACAACCGCCAAAAAGTCTAGCTCGATTCTATAACCGGATTGGAAACTTCTCTTTGTTTTGAGTTCACGCTGAAATCAGCGCGAAAGCAGTCCCTAATGTCACATGCTCTACATATTTTAATGGTTGGGCAACGCAATATAATTGATCCTACCATCATCTAACCTATCCACCCTAACTTCCTATGTACCTTTCGTATCGTTCCCCTTCTTGTTTTCGCAGACGTATGTCGACATAGAGATTTTCGATGGAATTCCAAGATTTCACTCTAAACAAGTGCTACTTTTTGAGGCCTATGACAAGTGATTCTTAGAAAAACTCTCTAATGGTCCACTTGTTCAAATTTAGGTTCTCTAGGATGAGGCATTTGATTCCACAACCGCCAAAAAGTCTAGCTCGATTCTATAACCGGATTGGAAACTTCTCTTTGTTTTGAGTTCACGCTGAAATCAGCGAAAGCAGTCCCTAATGTCACATGCTCTACATATTTTAACGGTTGGGGAACGCAATGTAATTGATCCTAACATCATCTAACCTATCCACCCTAACTTCCTATGTACCTTTCGTGTCGTTCCCCTTCTTGTTTCGCATGCACGTATGTCGACATAGAGATTTTCGATGGAATTCCAAGATTTCACTCTAAACAAGTGCTACTTTGAGGCCTATGACAAGTGATTCTTAGAAAAACTCTCTAATGGTCCACTTGTTCAAATTTAGGTTCTCTAGGATGAGGCATTTGATTCCACAACCGCCAAAAAGTCTAGCTCGATTCTATAACCGGATTGGAAACTTCTCTTTGTTTTGAGTTCACGCTGAAATCAGCGCGAGCAGTCCCTAATGTCACATGCTCTACATATTTTAACGGTTGGGCGACGCAATGTAATTGATCCTAACATCATCTAACCTATCCACCCTAACTTCCTATGTACCTTTCGTCGTCGTTCCCCTTCTTGTTTTCAGACGTATGTCTCCATATAGAGATTTTCGATGGAATTCCAAGATTTCACTCTAAACAAGTGCTACTTTGAGGCCTATGACAAGTGATTCTTAGAAAAACTCTCTAATGGTCCACTTGTTCAAATTTAGGTTCTCTAGGATGAGGCATTTGATTCCACAACCGCCAAAAAGTCTAGCTCGATTCTATAACCGGATTGGAAACTTCTCTTTGTTTTGAGTTCACGCTGAAATCAGCAGCGAAAGCAGTCCCTAATGTCACATGCTCTAAACATATTTTAACGGTTGGGGAACCCAATGTAATTGATCCTAACATCATCTAACCTATCCACCCTAACTTCCTATGTACCTTTCGTGTCGCTCCCTTCTTGTTTTCGCACGTATGTCCACATAGAGATTTTCGATGGAATTCCAAGATTTCACTCTAAACAAGTGCTACTTTTTGAGGCCTATGACAAGTGATTCTTAGAAAAACTCTCTAATGGTCCACTTGTTCAAATTTAGGTTCTCTAGGATGAGGCATTTGATTCCACAACCGCCAAAAAGTCTAGCTCGATTCTATAACCGGATTGGAAACTTCTCTTTGTTTTGAGTTCACGCTGAAATCAGCACGAAAGCAGTCCCTAATGTCACATGCTAAAACATATTTTAACGGTTGGGGAACCCAATGTAATTGATCCTAACATCATCTAACCTATCCACCCTAACTTCCTATGTACCTTTCGTGTCGCTCCCCTTCTTGTTTTGCAGACGTATGTCGATTATAGAGATTTTCGATGGAATTCCAAGATTTCACTCTAAACAAGTGCTACTTTGAGGCCTATGACAAGTGATTCTTAGAAAAACTCTCTAATGGTCCACTTGTTCAAATTTAGGTTCTCTAGGATGAGGCATTTGATTCCACAACCGCCAAAAAGTCTAGCTCGATTCTATAACCGGATTGGAAACTTCTCTTTGTTTTGAGTTCACGCTGAAATCAGCGAAAGCAGTCCCTAATGTCACATGCTCTACATATTTTAACGGTTGGGGAACCCAATGTAATTGATCCTAACATCATCTAACCTATCCACCCTAACTTCCTATGTACCTTTCGTGTCGCTCCCCTTCTTGTTTCTGCACGTATGTCGACATAGAGATTTTCGATGGAATTCCAAGATTTCACTCTAAACAAGTGCTACTTTGGGGACTATGACAAGTGATTCTTAGAAAAACTCTCTAATGGTCCACTTGTTCAAATTTAGGTTCTCTAGGATGAGGCATTTGATTCCACAACCGCCAAAAAGTCTAGCTCGATTCTATAACCGGATTGGAAACTTCTCTTTTGTTTTGAGTTCACGCTGAAATCAGCAGAAAGCAGTCCCTAATGTCACATGCTAAAACATATTTTAACGGTTGGGGAACGCAATGTAATTGATCCTAACATCATCTAACCTATCCACCCTAACTTCCTATGTACCTTTCGTGTCGTTTCCCTTCTTCTTGTTTCGCACGTATGTCCACATAGAGATTTTCGATGGAATTCCAAGATTTCACTCTAAACAAGTGCTACTTTGAGGCCTATGACAAGTGATTCTTAGAAAAAACTCTCTAATGGTCCACTTGTTCAAATTTAGGTTCTCTAGGATGAGGCATTTGATTCCACAACCGCCAAAAAAAAGTCTAGCTCGATTCTATAACCGGATTGGAAACTTCTCTTTGTTTTGAGTTCACGCTGAAATCAGCGCGAGCAGTCCCTAATGTCACATGCTCTACATATTTTAACGGTTGGGGGAACCAATGTAATTGATCCTAACATCATCTAACCTATCCACCCTAACTTCCTATGTACCTTTCGTGTCGTTCCCCTTCTTGTTTTGCACGTATGTCGACATAGAGATTTTCGATGGAATTCCAAGATTTCACTCTAAACAAGTGCTACTTTGAGGCCTATGACAAGTGATTCTTAGAAAAAAAACTCTCTCTAATGGTCCACTTGTTCAAATTTAGGTTCTCTAGGATGAGGCATTTGATTCCACAACCGCCAAAAAGTCTAGCTCGATTCTATAACCGGATTGGAAACTTCTCTTTGTTTTGAGTTCACGCTGAAATCAGCGAGCAGTCCCTAATGTCACATGCTCTACATATTTTAATGGTTGGGCAACGCAATGTAATTGATCCTACCATCATCTAACCTATCCACCCTAACTTCCTATGTACCTTTCGTGTCGTTTCCCCTTCTTGTTTGATGCAGACGTATGTCGACATAGAGATTTTCGATGGAATTCCAAGATTTCACTCTAAACAAGTGCTACTTTGAGGCCTATGACAAGTGATTCTTAGAAAAATTCTTAGAAAAACTCTAATGGTCCACTTGTTCAAATTTAGGTTCTCTAGGATGAGGCATTTGATTCCACAACCGCCAAAAAGTCTAGCTCGATTCTATAACCGGATTGGAAACTTCTCTTTGTTTTGAGTTCACGCTGAAATCAGCAAAGCAGTCCCTAATGTCACATGCTCTACATATTTTAACGGTTGGGGAACGCAATGTAATTGATCCTAACATCATCTAACCTATCCACCCTAACTTCCTATGTACCTTTCGTGTCGTTTCCCTTCTTGTTTCGGCACGTATGCTCATTACATAGAGATTTTCGATGGAATTCCAAGATTTCACTCTAAACAAGTGCTACTTTTGAGGCCTATGACAAGTGATTCTTAGAAAAACTCTCTAATGGTCCACTTGTTCAAATTTAGGTTCTCTAGGATGAGGCATTTGATTCCACAACCGCCAAAAAGTCTAGCTCGATTCTATAACCGGATTGGAAACTTCTCTTTGTTTTGAGTTCACGCTGAAATCAACGAGCAGTCCCTAATGTCACATGCTCTAAACATATTTTAACGGTTGGGGAACGCAATGTAATTGATCCTAACATCATCTAACCTATCCACCCTAACTTCCTATGTACCTTTCGTGTCGCTCCCCTTCTTGTTTTCGCACGTATGTCGACATAGAGATTTTCGATGGAATTCCAAGATTTCACTCTTTAAACAAGTGCTACTTTGAAAACTATGACAAGTGATTCTTAGAAAAACTCTCTAATGGTCCACTTGTTCAAATTTAGGTTCTCTAGGATGAGGCATTTGATTCCACAACCGCCAAAAAAAAGTCTAGCTCGATTCTATAACCGGATTGGAAACTTCTCTTTGTTTTGAGTTCACGCTGAAATCAGCGAAAGCAGTCCCTAATGTCACATGCTCTACATATTTTAACGGTTGGGGAACCCAATGTAATTGATCCTACCATCATCTAACCTATCCACCCTAACTTCCTATGTACCTTTCGTGTCGTTCCCCTTCTTGTTTCTAAGACGTATGTCGACATATAGAGATTTTCGATGGAATTCCAAGATTTCACTCTAAACAAGTGCTACTTTGGGGACTATGACAAGTGATTCTTAGAAAAACTCTCTAATGGTCCACTTGTTCAAATTTAGGTTCTCTAGGGTGAGGCATTTGATTCCACAACCGCCAAAAAGTCTAGCTCGATTCTATAACCGGATTGGAAACTTCTCTTTGTTTTGAGTTCACGCTGAAATCAGCACGAGCAGTCCCTAATGTCACATGCAGAAACATATTTTAACGGTTGGGGAACGCAATGTAATTGATCCTAACATCATCTAACCTATCCACCCTAACTTCCTATGTACCTTTCGTGTCGTTCCCCCTTCTTGTTTCGCAGACGTATGTCCATTATAGAGATTTTCGATGGAATTCCAAGATTTCACTCTAAACAAGTGCTACTTTGAGGCCTATGACAAGTGATTCTTAGAAAAACTCTCTAATGGTCCACTTGTTCAAATTTAGGTTCTCTAGGATGAGGCATTTGATTCCACAACCGCCAAAAAGTCTAGCTCGATTCTATAACCGGATTGGAAACTTCTCTTTGTTTTGAGTTCACGCTGAAATCAGCGCGAGCAGTCCCAAATGTCACATGCTCTACATATTTTAAAGGTTGGGCGACGCAATGTAATTGATCCTAACATCATCTAACCTATCCACCCTAACTTCCTATGTACCTTTCGTGTCGTTCCCCTTCTTGTTTCGGTACGTATGTCGACATAGAGATTTTCGATGGAATTCCAAGATTTCACTCTAAACAAGTGCTACTTTGAGGCCTATGACAAGTGATTCTTAGAAAAACTCTCTAATGGTCCACTTGTTCAAATTTAGGTTCTCTAGGATGAGGCATTTGATTCCACAACCGCCAAAAAGTCTAGCTCGATTCTATAACCGGATTGGAAACTTCTCTTTTTGTTTTGAGTTCACGCTGAAATCAGCGCGAAAGCAAAGTCCCTAATGTCACATGCTCTACATATTTTAACGGTTGGGGAACCCAATGTAATTGATCCTAACATCATCTAACCTATCCACCCTAACTTCCTATGTACCTTTCGTGTCGCTCCCCTTCTTGTTTTTAAGACGTATGTCGACATAGAGATTTTCGATGGAATTCCAAGATTTCACTCTAAACAAGTGCTACTTTGAGGCCTATGACAAGTGATTCTTAAAAAACTCTCTAATGGTCCACTTGTTCAAATTTAGGTTCTCTAGGATGAGGCATTTGATTCCACAACCGCCAAAAAGTCTAGCTCGATTCTATAACCGGATTGGAAACTTCTCTTTGTTTTGAGTTCACGCTGAAATCAGCACGAGCAGTCCCTAATGTCACATGCTCTACATATTTTAACGGTTGGGGAACGCAATGTAATTGATCCTAACATCATCTAACCTATCCACCCTAACTTCCTATGTACCTTTCGTGTCGTTCCCCTTCTTGTTTCGCACGTATGTCTCATTACATAGAGATTTTCGATGGAATTCCAAGATTTCACTCTAAACAAGTGCTACTTTGAGGCCTATGACAAGTGATTCTTAAAAAAACTCTCTAATGGTCCACTTGTTCAAATTTAGGTTCTCTAGGATGAGGCATTTGATTCCACAACCGCCAAAAAGTCTAGCTCGATTCTATAACCGATTGGAAACTTCTCTTTGTTTTGAGTTCACGCTGAAATCAGCGAAAGCAGTCCCTAATGTCACATGCTCTACATATTTTAACGGTTGGGGAACGCAATGTAATTGATCCTAACATCATCTAACCTATCCACCCTAACTTCCTATGTACCTTTTCGTGTCGTTTCCCTTCTTGTTTTGCAGACGTATGTCGATTATAGAGATTTTCGATGGAATTCCAAGATTTCACTCTAAACAAGTGCTACTTTGAGGCCTATGACAAGTGATTCTTAGAAAAACTCTCTAATGGTCCACTTGTTCAAATTTAGGTTCTCTAGGATGAGGCATTTGATTCCACAACCGCCCAAAAAGTCTAGCTCGATTCTATAACCGGATTGGAAACTTCTCTTTGTTTTGAGTTCACGCTGAAATCAGCACGAGCAGTCCCTAATGTCACATGCTCTACATATTTTAACGGTTGGGGAACGCAATGTAATTGATCCTAACATCATCTAACCTATCCACCCTAACTTCCTATGTACCTTTTCGTGTCGTTCCCTTCTTCTTGTTTCGCACGTATGTCCACATAGAGATTTTCGATGGAATTCCAAGATTTCACTCTAAACAAGTGCTACTTTGAGGCCTATGACAAGTGATTCTTAGAAAATTCTCTCTCTAATGGTCCACTTGTTCAAATTTAGGTTCTCTAGGATGAGGCATTTGATTCCACAACCGCCAAAAAGTCTAGCTCGATTCTATAACCGGATTGGAAACTTCTCTTTGTTTTGAGTTCACGCTGAAATCAGCGCGAAAGCAGTCCCTAATGTCACATGTAAAACATATTTTAACGGTTGGGGAACGCAATGTAATTGATCCTAACATCATCTAACCTATCCACCCTAACTTCCTATGTACCTTTCGTGTCGTTCCCTTCTTGTTTCGCACGTATGCTCCATTATAGAGATTTTCGATGGAATTCCAAGATTTCACTCTAAACAAGTGCTACTTTGAGGCCTATGACAAGTGATTCTTAGAAAAACTCTCTAATGGTCCACTTGTTCAAATTTAGGTTCTCTAGGATGAGGCATTTGATTCCACAACCGCCAAAAAGTCTAGCTCGATTCTATAACCGGATTGGAAACTTCTCTTTGTTTTGAGTTCACGCTGAAATCAGCGAAAGCAGTCCCTAATGTCACATGCTCTACATATTTTAACGGTTGGGCAACGCAATGTAATTGATCCTAACATCATCTAACCTATCCACCCTAACTTCCTATGTACCTTTCGTGTCGTTTCCCCTTCTTGTTTTCTGCAAGACGTATGTCGACATTATAGAGATTTTCGATGGAATTCCAAGATTTCACTCTAAACAAGTGCTACTTTGAGGCCTATGACAAGTGATTCTTAGAAAAACTCTCTAATGGTCCACTTGTTCAAATTTAGGTTCTCTAGGATGAGGCATTTGATTCCACAACCGCCAAAAAGTCTAGCTCGATTCTATAACCGGATTGGAAACTTCTCTTTGTTTTGAGTTCACGCTGAAATCAGCGCGAGCAGTCCCTAATGTCACATGCTCTACATATTTTAACGCTTGGGGAACCCAATGTAATTGATCCTAACATCATCTAACCTATCCACCCTAACTTCCTATGTACCTTTCGTGTCGCTCCCCTTCTTGTTTCGCAAAGACGTATGTATGTCGACATAGAGATTTTCGATGGAATTCCAAGATTTCACTCTAAACAAGTGCTACTTTTTGAGGACTATGACAAGTGATTCTTAGAAAAACTCTCTAATGGTCCACTTGTTCAAATTTAGGTTCTCTAGGATGAGGCATTTGATTCCACAACCGCCAAAAAAAAGTCTAGCTCGATTCTATAACCGGATTGGAAACTTCTCTTTGTTTTGAGTTCACGCTGAAATCAGCAGCGCGAGCAGTCCCTAATGTCACATGCTCTACATATTTTAATGGTTGGGGAACGCAATGTAATTGATCCTACCATCATCTAACCTATCCACCCTAACTTCCTATGTACCTTTCGTGTCGTTTCCCCTTCTTGTTTCGCAGACGTATGTCTCCACATAGAGATTTTCGATGGAATTCCAAGATTTCACTCTAAACAAGTGCTACTTTGAGGCCTATGACAAGTGATTCTTAGAAAAACTCTCTAATGGTCCACTTGTTCAAATTTAGGTTCTCTAGGATGAGGCATTTGATTCCACAACCGCCAAAAAGTCTAGCTCGATTCTATAACCGGATTGGAAACTTCTCTTTGTTTTGAGTTCACGCTGAAATCAGCGAAAGCAGTCCCTAATGTCACATGCTCTACATATTTTAACGGTTGGGGAACCCAATGTAATTGATCCTAACATCATCTAACCTATCCACCCTAACTTCCTATGTACCTTTCGTGTCGTTCCCCCTTCTTGTTTCTAAGACGTATGCTCCACATAGAGATTTTCGATGGAATTCCAAGATTTCACTCTAAACAAGTGCTACTTTGAGGCCTATGACAAGTGATTCTTAGAAAAACTCTCTAATGGTCCACTTGTTCAAATTTAGGTTCTCTAGGATGAGGCATTTGATTCCACAACCGCCAAAAAGTCTAGCTCGATTCTATAACCGGATTGGAAACTTCTCTTTTGTTTTGAGTTCACGCTGAAATCAGCGAAAGCAGTCCCTAATGTCACATGCTCTACATATTTTAACGGTTGGGGAACGCAATGTAATTGATCCTAACATCATCTAACCTATCCACCCTAACTTCCTATGTACCTTTCGTGTCGTCGTTCCCTTCTTGTTTTGCAGACGTATGTCCATTATAGAGATTTTCGATGGAATGGAATTCCAAGATTTCACTCTAAACAAGTGCTACTTTGAAAACTATGACAAGTGATTCTTAGAAAAACTCTCTAATGGTCCACTTGTTCAAATTTAGGTTCTCTAGGATGAGGCATTTGATTCCACAACCGCAAAAAAGTCTAGCTCGATTCTATAACCGGATTGGAAACTTCTCTTTGTTTTGAGTTCACGCTGAAATCAGCGCGAGCAGTCCCTAATGTCACATGCTCTACATATTTTAATGGTTGGGGAACGCAATGTAATTGATCCTACCATCATCTAACCTATCCACCCTAACTTCCTATGTACCTTTCGTGTCGTTCCCTTCTTGTTTTTTGCACGTATGTCCGACATAGAGATTTTCGATGGAATTCCAAGATTTCACTCTAAACAAGTGCTACTTTGAGGCCTATGACAAGTGATTCTTAGAAAAACTCTCTAATGGTCCACTTGTTCAAATTTAGGTTCTCTAGGATGAGGCATTTGATTCCACAACCGCCAAAAAGTCTAGCTCGATTCTATAACCGGATTGGAAACTTCTCTTTGTTTTGAGTTCACGCTGAAATCAGCACGAAAGCAGTCCCTAATGTCACATGCTCTACATATTTTAACGGTTGGGGGAACGCAATGTAATTGATCCTAACATCATCTAACCTATCCACCCTAACTTCCTATGTACCTTTCGTGTCGCTTCCCTTCTTGTTTCGCAGACGTATGTCTATTATAGAGATTTTCGATGGAATTCCAAGATTTCACTCTAAACAAGTGCTACTTTGAGGCCTATGACAAGTGATTCTTAGAAAAACTCTCTAATGGTCCACTTGTTCAAATTTAGGTTCTCTAGGATGAGGCATTTGATTCCACAAACCGCCAAAAAGTCTAGCTCGATTCTATAACCGGATTGGAAACTTCTCTTTGTTTTGAGTTCACGCTGAAATCAGCGCGAGCAGTCCCTAATGTCACATGCTCTACATATTTTAACGGTTGGGGAACGCAATGTAATTGATCCTAACATCATCTAACCTATCCACCCTAACTTCCTATGTACCTTTCGTGTCGTTCCCCTTCTTGTTTCGCAGACGTATGTCTCCACATAGAGATTTTCGATGGAATTCCAAGATTTCACTCTAAACAAGTGCTACTTTGAGGCCTATGACAAGTGATTCTTAGAAAAACTCTCTAATGGTCCACTTGTTCAAATTTAGGTTCTCTAGGATGAGGCATTTGATTCCACAACCGCCAAAAAAGTCTAGCTCGATTCTATAAACGGATTGGAAACTTCTCTTTGTTTTGAGTTCACGCTGAAATCAGCGAAAGCAGTCCCTAATGTCACATGCTCTACATATTTTAACGGTTGGGGAACGCAATGTAATTGATCCTAACATCATCTAACCTATCCACCCTAACTTCCTATGTACCTTTCGTGTCGTTCCCCTTCTTGTTTTCGCACGTATGTGTCGATTATAGAGATTTTCGATGGAATTCCAAGATTTCACTCTAAACAAGTGCTACTTTGAGGCCTATGACAAGTGATTCTTAGAAAATTCTCTCTAATGGTCCACTTGTTCAAATTTAGGTTCTCTAGGATGAGGCATTTGATTCCACAACCGCCAAAAAGTCTAGCTCGATTCTATAACCGGATTGGAAACTTTCTTTGTTTTGAGTTCACGCTGAAATCAGCGAAAGCAGTCCCTAATGTCACATGCTCTACATATTTTAACGGTTGGGGAACCCAATGTAATTGATCCTAACATCATCTAACCTATCCACCCTAACTTCCTATGTACCTTTCGTGTCGTTCCCCTTCTTGTTTCGCGCACGTATGTCCATTATAGAGATTTTCGATGGAATTCCAAGATTTCACTCTAAACAAGTGCTACTTTGAGGCCTATGACAAGTGATTCTTAGAAAAACTCTCTAATGGTCCACTTGTTCAAATTTAGGTTCTCTAGGATGAGGCATTTGATTCCACAACCGCCAAAAAGTCTAGCTCGATTCTATAACCGGATTGGAAACTTCTCTTTGTTTTGAGTTCACGCTGAAATCAGCACGAAAGCAGTCCCTAATGTCACATGCTCTACATATTTTAATGGTTGGGGAACGCAATGTAATTGATCCTACCATCATCTAACCTATCCACCCTAACTTCCTATGTACCTTTCGTGATCGTTCCCCTTCTTGTTTCTAAGACGTATGTCGACATAGAGATTTTCGATGGAATTCCAAGATTTCACTCTAAACAAGTGCTTTTTGACAAGGCCTATGACAAGTGATTCTTAGAAAAAACTCTCTAATGGTCCACTTGTTCAAATTTAGGTTCTCTAGGATGAGGCATTTGATTCCACAACCGCCAAAAAGTCTAGCTCGATTCTATAACCGGATTGGAAACTTCTTTGTTTTGAGTTCACGCTGAAATCAGCGCGAGCAGTCCCTAATGTCACATGTAGAAACATATTTTAATGGTTGGGGAACGCAATGTAATTGATCCTACCATCATCTAACCTATCCACCCTAACTTCCTATGTACCTTTCGTGTCGTTCCCCTTCTTGTTTCGCAGACGTATGTCCATTATAGAGATTTTCGATGGAATTCCAAGATTTCACTCTAAACAAGTGCTACTTTGAGGCCTATGACAAGTGATTCTTAGAAAAACTCTCTAATGGTCCACTTGTTCAAATTTAGGTTCTCTAGGATGAGGCATTTGATTCCACAACCGCCAAAAAGTCTAGCTCGATTCTATAACCGGATTGGAAACTTCTCTTTGTTTTGAGTTCACGCTGAAATCAGCGAAAGCAGTCCCTAATGTCACATGCTCTACATATTTTAACGGTTGGGGAACGCAATGTAATTGATCCTAACATCATCTAACCTATCCACCCTAACTTCCTATGTACCTTTCGTGTCGCTTCCCTTCTTGTTTCGCAGACGTATGTCGATTATAGAGATTTTCGATGGAATTCCAAGATTTCACTCTAAACAAGTGCTACTTTGAGGCCTATGACAAGTGATTCTTAGAAAACTCTCTAATGGTCCACTTGTTCAAATTTAGGTTCTCTAGGATGAGGCATTTGATTCCACAACCGCCAAAAAAGTCTAGCTCGATTCTATAACCGGATTGGAAACTTCTCTTTGTTTTGAGTTCACGCTGAAATCAGCGAGCAGTCCCTAATGTCACATGCTCTACATATTTTAATGGTTGGGCAACGCAATGTAATTGATCCTACCATCATCTAACCTATCCACCCTAACTTCCTATGTACCTTTCGTGTCGTTCCCCTTCTTGTTTTCGTGACGTAGGTCCATTATAGAGATTTTCGATGGAATTCCAAGATTTCACTCTAAACAAGTGCTACTTTTTGACAAGGATTCTTAGAAAAACTATGACAAGTGATTCTTAGAAAAACTCTCTAATGGTCCACTTGTTTAAATTTAGGTTCTCTAGGATGAGGCATTTGATTCCACAACCGCCAAAAAGTCTAGCTCGATTCTATAACCGGATTGGAAACTTCTCTTTGTTTTGAGTTCACGCTGAAATCAGCGAGCAGTCCCTAATGTCACATGCGTAAACATATTTTAACGGTTGGGGAACCCAATGTAATTGATCCTACCATCATCTAACCTATCCACCCTAACTTCCTATGTACCTTTCGTGGTCGTTCCCCTTCTTGTTTTGGCAGACGTATGTCGACATAGAGATTTTCGATGGAATTCCAAGATTTCACTCTAAACAAGTGCTACTTTGGGGACTATGACAAGTGATTCTTAGAAAAACTCTCTAATGGTCCACTTGTTCAAATTTAGGTTCTCTAGGATGAGGCATTTGATTTCACAACCGCCAAAAAGTCTAGCTCGATTCTATAACCGGATTGGAAACTTTTCTTTGTTTTGAGTTCACGCTGAAATCAGCGCGAGCAGTCCCTAATGTCACATGCTAAAACATATTTTAACGGTTGGGGAACGCAATGTAATTGATCCTAACATCATCTAACCTATCCACCCTAACTTCCTATGTACCTTTCGTGTGTCGCTCCCTTCTTGTTTTGCAGCACGTATGTCGATTATAGAGATTTTCGATGGAATTCCAAGATTTCACTCTAAACAAGTGCTACTTTGAGGCCTATGACAAGTGATTCTTAGAAAAAACTCTCTAATGGTCCACTTGTTCAAATTTAGGTTCTCTAGGATGAGGCATTTGATTCCACAACCGCCAAAAAGTCTAGCTCGATTCTATAACCGGATTGGAAACTTCTCTTTGTTTTGAGTTCACGCTGAAATCAGCGAAAGCAGTCCCTAATGTCACATGCTCTACATATTTTAACGGTTGGGCAACGCAATGTAATTGATCCTAACCATCATCTAACCTATCCACCCTAACTTCCTATGTACCTTTCGTGTCGCTCCCCTTCTTGTTTGATGCACGTATGTCCATTATAGAGATTTTCGATGGAATTCCAAGATTTCACTCTAAACAAGTGCTACTTTGAGGCCTATGACAAGTGATTCTTAGATTCTTAAAAACTCTCTAATGGTCCACTTGTTCAAATTTAGGTTCTCTAGGATGAGGCATTTGATTCCACAACCGCCAAAAAGTCTAGCTCGATTCTATAACCGGATTGGAAACTTCTCTTTGTTTTGAGTTCACGCTGAAATCAGCGAAAGCAGTCCCTAATGTCACATGCTCTACATATTTTAACGGTTGGGGAACGCAATGTAATTGATCCTACCATCATCTAACCTATCCACCCTAACTTCCTATGTACCTTTCGTGTCGTTCCCTTCTTGTTTTCGGCAGACGTATGTCGACATAGAGATTTTCGATGGAATTCCAAGATTTCACTTCTAAACAAGTGCTACTTTGAGGCCTATGACAAGTGATTCTTAGAAAAACTCTCTAATGGTCCACTTGTTCAAATTTAGGTTCTCTAGGATGAGGCATTTGATTCCACAACCGCCAAAAAAGTCTAGCTCGATTCTATAACCGGATTGGAAACTTCTTCTTTGTTTTGAGTTCACGCTGAAATCAGCGCGAAAGCAGTCCCTAATGTCACATGCTCTACATATTTTAATGGTTGGGCAACGCAATATAATTGATCCTACCATCATCTAACCTATCCACCCTAACTTCCTATGTACCTTTCGTGTCGTTCCCTTCTTGTTTCGGCACGTATGTCGACATTATAGAGATTTTCGATGGAATTCCAAGATTTCACTCTAAACAAGTGCTACTTTGAGGCCTATGACAAGTGATTCTTAGAAAAACTCTCTAATGGTCCACTTGTTCAAATTTAGGTTCTCTAGGATGAGGCATTTGATTCCACAACCGCCAAAAAGTCTAGCTCGATTCTATAACCGGATTGGAAACTTCTTTTTGTTTTGAGTTCACGCTGAAATCAGCGAGCAGTCCCTAATGTCACATGCTCTACATATTTTAACGGTTGGGGAACGCAATGTAATTGATCCTACCATCATCTAACCTATCCACCCTAACTTCCTATGTACCTTTCGTGTCGTTCCCCTTCTTGTTTCGCAGACGTATGTCGATTATAGAGATTTTCGATGGAATTCCAAGATTTCACTTCTCTAAACAAGTGCTACTTTGAGGACTATGACAAGTGATTCTTAGAAAAAACTCTCTAATGGTCCACTTGTTCAAATTTAGGTTCTCTAGGATGAGGCATTTGATTCCACAACCGCCAAAAAAGTCTAGCTCGATTCTATAACCGGATTGGAAACTTCTCTTTGTTTTGAGTTCACGCTGAAATCAGCGAGCAGTCCCTAATGTCACATGCGTAAAACATATTTTAACGGGTTGGGGAACGCAATGTAATTGATCCTAACATCATCTAACCTATCCACCCTAACTTCCTATGTACCTTTCGTGTCGTTTCCCTTCTTGTTTCTATGCACGTATGTCCATTATAGAGATTTTCGATGGAATTCCAAGATTTCACTCTAAACAAGTGCTGCTACTTTGAGGCCTATGACAAGTGATTCTTAGAAAAACTCTCTAATGGTCCACTTGTTCAAATTTAGGTTCTCTAGGATGAGGCATTTGATTCCACAACCGCCAAAAAGTCTAGCTCGATTCTATAACCGGATTGGAAACTTCTCTTTGTTTTGAGTTCACGCTGAAATCAGCACGAAAGCAGTCCCTAATGTCACATGCTCTACATATTTTAACGGTTGGGGAACGCAATGTAATTGATCCTAACATCATCTAACCTATCCACCCTAACTTCCTATGTACCTTTCGTGTCGTTCCCTTCTTGTTTTGCAGACGTATGTCCATTATAGAGATTTTCGATGGAATTCCAAGATTTCACTCTAAACAAGTGCTACTTTGAGGCCTATGACAAGTGATTCTTAGACAAAAAAAAACTCTAATGGTCCACTTGTTCAAATTTAGGTTCTCTAGGATGAGGCATTTGATTCCACAACCGCCAAAAAGTCTAGCTCGATTCTATAACCGGATTGGAAACTTCTCTTTGTTTTGAGTTCACGCTGAAATCAGCGCGAAAGCAGTCCCTAATGTCACATGCTCTACATATTTTAACGGTTGGGGAACGCAATGTAATTGATCCTAACATCATCTAACCTATCCACCCTAACTTCCTATGTACCTTTCGTGTCGCTTTCCCTTCTTGTTTTCGCACGACGTATGTCGACATAGAGATTTTCGATGGAATTCCAACAATTTCACTCTAAACAAGTGCTACTTTTGAGGACTATGACAAGTGATTCTTAGAAAAAACTCTCTAATGGTCCACTTGTTCAAATTTAGGTTCTCTAGGATGAGGCATTTGATTCCACAACCGCCAAAAAGTCTAGCTCGATTCTATAACCGGATTGGAAACTTCTCTTTGTTTTGAGTTCACGCTGAAATCAGCGCGAGCAGTCCCTAATGTCACATGCTCTACATATTTTAATGGTTGGGCAACGCAATGTAATTGATCCTACCATCATCTAACCTATCCACCCTAACTTCCTATGTACCTTTCGTGTCGCTCCCTTCTTGTTTTCGCACGTATGTCGACATAGAGATTTTCGATGGAATTCCAAGATTTCACTCTAAACAAGTGCTACTTTGAGGCCTATGACAAGTGATTAGAAAAACTATTATTCTTAGAAAAACTCTCTAATGGTCCACTTGTTCAAATTTAGGTTCTCTAGGATGAGGCATTTGATTCCACAACCGCCAAAAAAGTCTAGCTCGATTCTATAACCGGATTGGAAACTTCTCTTTTGTTTTGAGTTCACGCTGAAATCAGCGCGAAAGAGCAGTCCCTAATGTCACATGCTAAACATATTTTAACGGTTGGGGAACCCAATGTAATTGATCCTACCATCATCTAACCTATCCACCCTAACTTCCTATGTACCTTTCGTGTCGTTCCCCCTTCTTGTTTCGGCACGTATGTCGACATAGAGATTTTCGATGGAATTCCAAGATTTCACTCTAAACAAGTGCTACTTTGAGGCCTATGACAAGTGATTCTTAGAAAAACTCTCTAATGGTCCACTTGTTCAAATTTAGGTTCTAGGATGAGGCATTTGATTCCACAACCGCCAAAAAGTCTAGCTCGATTCTATAACCGGATTGGAAACTTCTCTTTGTTTTGAGTTCACGCTGAAATCAGCACGAGCAGTCCCTAATGTCACATGCTCTACATATTTTAACGGTTGGGGAACGCAATGTAATTGATCCTAACATCATCTAACCTATCCACCCTAACTTCCTATGTACCTTTCGTGTCGTTCCCTTCTTGTTTTGCAGACGTATGTCGACATAGAGATTTTCGATGGAATTCCAAGATTTCACTCTAAACAAGTGCTACTTTGATTCTTAGAAAAACTATGACAAGTGATTCTTAGAAAAACTCTCTAATGGTCCACTTGTTCAAATTTAGGTTCTCTAGGATGAGGCATTTGATTCCACAACCGCCAAAAAAGTCTAGCTCGATTCTATAACCGGATTGGAAACTTCTTTGTTTTGAGTTCACGCTGAAATCAGCAGCGAGCAGTCCCTAATGTCACATGCTCTACATATTTTAACGGTTGGGGAACGCAATGTAATTGATCCTACCATCATCTAACCTATCCACCCTAACTTCCTATGTACCTTTCGTGTCGTTCCCCTTCTTGTTTTGCAGACGTATGTCGACATTATAGAGATTTTCGATGGAATTCCAAGATTTCACTCTAAACAAGTGCTACTTTGAGGCCTATGACAAGTGATTCTTAGAAAAAAAAACTCTCTAATGGTCCACTTGTTCAAATTTAGGTTCTCTAGGATGAGGCATTTGATTCCACAACCGCCAAAAAGTCTAGCTCGATTCTATAACCGGATTGGAAACTTCTCTTTTTGTTTTGAGTTCACGCTGAAATCAGCGCGAAAGCAGTCCCTAATGTCACATGCTCTACATATTTTAATGGTTGGGCAACGCAATGTAATTGATCCTAACATCATCTAACCTATCCACCCTAACTTCCTATGTACCTTTCGTGTCGTTTCCCTTCTTGTTTCGGTGCACGTATGTCTCCATTATAGAGATTTTCGATGGAATTCCAAGATTTCACTCTAAACAAGTGCTACTTTGAGGCCTTTGACAAGGCCTATGACAAGTGATTCTTAGAAAAACTCTCTAATGGTCCACTTGTTCAAATTTAGGTTCTCTAGGATGAGGCATTTGATTCCACAACCGCCAAAAAGTCTAGCTCGATTCTATAACCGGATTGGAAACTTCTCTTTGTTTTGAGTTCACGCTGAAATCAGCGAAAGCAGTCCCTAATGTCACATGCTCTACATATTTTAACGGTTGGGGAACGCAATGTAATTGATCCTACCATCATCTAACCTATCCACCCTAACTTCCTATGTACCTTTCGTGTCGTTCCCCTTCTTGTTTCGAGACGTATGTCTCCATTATAGAGATTTTCGATGGAATTCCAAGATTTCACTCTAAACAAGTGCTACTTTGAGGCCTATGACAAGTGATTCTTAGAAAAATTCTCTCTAATGGTCCACTTGTTCAAATTTAGGTTCTCTAGGATGAGGCATTTGATTCCACAACCGCCCAAAAAAAGTCTAGCTCGATTCTATAACCGGATTGGAAACTTCTCTTTGTTTTGAGTTCACGCTGAAATCAGCACGAAAGCAGTCCCTAATGTCACATGCTAAAACATATTTTAACGGTTGGGGAACGCAATGTAATTGATCCTACCATCATCTAACCTATCCACCCTAACTTCCTATGTACCTTTCGTGTCGCTCCCTTCTTGTTTCGCAGACGTATGTCGACATAGAGATTTTCGATGGAATTCCAAGATTTCACTCTAAACAAGTGCTACTTTTTGAGGCCTATGACAAGTGATTCTTAGAAAAACTCTCTAATGGTCCACTTGTTCAAATTTAGGTTCTCTAGGATGAGGCATTTGATTCCACAACCGCCAAAAAGTCTAGCTCGATTCTATAACCGGATTGGAAACTTCTCTTTGTTTTGAGTTCACGCTGAAATCAGCGAAAGCAGTCCCTAATGTCACATGCTCTACATATTTTAACGGTTGGGGAACGCAATGTAATTGATCCTAACATCATCTAACCTATCCACCCTAACTTCCTATGTACCTTTCGTGTCGTTCCCTTCTTGTTTCGCACGTATGTCGACATAGAGATTTTCGATGGAATTCCAAGATTTCACTCTAAACAAGTGCTACTTTGAGGCCTATGACAAGTGATTCTTAGAAAAACTCTCTAATGGTCCACTTGTTCAAATTTAGGTTCTCTAGGATGAGGCATTTGATTCCACAACCGCCAAAAAGTCTAGCTCGATTCTATAACCGGATTGGAAACTTCTCTTTGTTTTGAGTTCACGCTGAAATCAGCGCGAGCAGTCCCTAATGTCACATGCTCTACATATTTTAATGGTTGGGCAACGCAATGTAATTGATCCTACCATCATCTAACCTATCCACCCTAACTTCCTATGTACCTTTCGTGTCGTTCCCCTTCTTGTTTCCCGAGACGTAGGTCCATTATAGAGATTTTCGATGGAATTCCAAGATTTCACTCTAAACAAGTGCTACTTTTTGACAAGGATTCTTAGAAAAACTATGACAAGTGATTCTTAGAAAAACTCTCTAATTGTCCACTTGTTCAAATTTAGGTTCTCTAGGATGAGGCATTTGATTCCACAACCGCCAAAAAGTCTAGCTCGATTCTATAACCGGATTGGAAACTTCTCTTTGTTTTGAGTTCACGCTGAAATCAGCACGAGCAGTCCCTAATGTCACATGCTAAAACATATTTTAACGGTTGGGGAACCCAATGTAATTGATCCTACCATCATCTAACCTATCCACCCTAACTTCCTATGTACCTTTCGTGTCGCTCCCCTTCTTGTTTTGCACGTATGTCCATTATAGAGATTTTCGATGGAATTCCAAGATTTCACTCTAAACAAGTGCTACTTTGAGGCCTATGACAAGTGATTCTTAGAAAAACTCTCTAATGGTCCACTTGTTCAAATTTAGGTTCTCTAGGATGAGGCATTTGATTCCACAACCGCCAAAAAAGTCTAGCTCGATTCTATAACCGGATTGGAAACTTCTCTTTGTTTTGAGTTCACGCTGAAATCAGCACGAAAGCAGTCCCTAATGTCACATGCTCTACATATTTTAACGGTTGGGGAACGCAATGTAATTGATCCTAACATCATCTAACCTATCCACCCTAACTTCCTATGTACCTTTCGTGTCGCTCCCCCTTCTTGTTTCGGTGACGTATGTCGACATAGAGATTTTCGATGGAATTCCAAGATTTCACTCTAAACAAGTGCTACTTTGAGGCCTATGACAAGTGATTCTTAGAAAAACTCTCTAATGGTCCACTTGTTCAAATTTAGGTTCTCTAGGATGAGGCATTTGATTCCACAACCGCCAAAAAGTCTAGCTCGATTCTATAACCGGATTGGAAACTTCTTTGTTTTGAGTTCACGCTGAAATCAGCGCGAGCAGTCCCTAATGTCACATGCTCTACATATTTTAACGCTTGGGGAACCCAATGTAATTGATCCTACCATCATCTAACCTATCCACCCTAACTTCCTATGTACCTTTCGTGTCGTTCCCCTTCTTGTTTCGCAGACGTATGTCGACATAGAGATTTTCGATGGAATTCCAAGATTTTCACTAAACAAGTGCTACTTTGAGGCCTTTGAGGCCTATGACAAGTGATTCTTAGAAAAACTCTCTAATGGTCCACTTGTTCAAATTTAGGTTCTCTAGGATGAGGCATTTGATTCCACAACCGCCAAAAAGTCTAGCTCGATTCTATAACCGGATTGGAAACTTCTTCTTTGTTTTGAGTTCACGCTGAAATCAGCGCGAAAGCAGTCCCTAATGTCACATGCTCTACATATTTTAACGGTTGGGGAACGCAATGTAATTGATCCTACCATCATCTAACCTATCCACCCTAACTTCCTATGTACCTTTCGTGTCGTTCCCTTCTTGTTTCGCACGTATGTCATTATAGAGATTTTCGATGGAATTCCAAGATTTCACTCTAAACAAGTGCTACTTTGAGGCCTATGACAAGTGATTCTTAGAAAAAAAACTCTCTAATGGTCCACTTGTTCAAATTTAGGTTCTCTAGGATGAGGCATTTGATTCCACAACCGCCAAAAAGTCTAGCTCGATTCTATAACCGGATTGGAAACTTCTCTTTGTTTTGAGTTCACGCTGAAATCAGCAGAAAGCAGTCCCTAATGTCACATGCTCTACATATTTTAACGGTTGGGGAACGCAATGTAATTGATCCTACCATCATCTAACCTATCCACCCTAACTTCCTATGTACCTTTCGTGTCGTTTCCCTTCTTGTTTCTGCACGTATGTTTCCATATAGAGATTTTCGATGGAATTCCAAGATTTCACTCTAAACAAGTGCTACTTTTTGAGGCCTATGACAAGTGATTCTTAGAAAACTCTCTAATGGTCCACTTGTTCAAATTTAGGTTCTCTAGGATGAGGCATTTGATTCCACAACCGCCAAAAAAGTCTAGCTCGATTCTATAACCGGATTGGAAACTTCTCTTTGTTTTGAGTTCACGCTGAAATCAGCGCGAAAGCAGTCCCTAATGTCACATGCTCTACATATTTTAACGGTTGGGGAACGCAATGTAATTGATCCTAACATCATCTAACCTATCCACCCTAACTTCCTATGTACCTTTCGTGTCGTTCCCTTCTTGTTTCGGTGCACGTATGCTCCACATAGAGATTTTCGATGGAATTCCAAGATTTCATAAACAAGTGCTCTTTAAACAAGTGCTACTTTGAGGCCTATGACAAGTGATTCTTAGAAAAACTCTCTAATGGTCCACTTGTTCAAATTTAGGTTCTCTAGGATGAGGCATTTGATTCCACAACCGCCAAAAAGTCTAGCTCGATTCTATAACCGGATTGGAAACTTCTCTTTGTTTTGAGTTCACGCTGAAATCAGCGCGAGCAGTCCCTAATGTCACATGCTCTACATATTTTAACGGTTGGGGAACGCAATGTAATTGATCCTACCATCATCTAACCTATCCACCCTAACTTCCTATGTACCTTTCGTGTCGCTCCCCTTCTTGTTTCGCACGTATGTCGACATAGAGATTTTCGATGGAATTCCAAGATTTCACTCTAAACAAGTGCTACTTTGAGGCCTATGACAAGTGATTCTTAGAAAAAGTGATCTCTAATGGTCCTAATGGTCCACTTGTTCAAATTTAGGTTCTCTAGGATGAGGCATTTGATTCCACAACCGCAAAAAAAAGTCTAGCTCGATTCTATAACCGGATTGGAAACTTCTCTTTGTTTTGAGTTCACGCTGAAATCAGCGAGCAGTCCCTAATGTCACATGCTCTACATATTTTAACGGTTGGGGAACCCAATGTAATTGATCCTACCATCATCTAACCTATCCACCCTAACTTCCTATGTACCTTTCGTGTCGCTCCCTTCTTGTTTCTGCACGTATGCATGTCCATTATAGAGATTTTCGATGGAATTCCAAGATTTCACTCTAAACAAGTGCTACTTTGAGGCCTATGACAAGTGATTCTTAGAAAAAACTCTCTAATGGTCCACTTGTTCAAATTTAGGTTCTCTAGGATGAGGCATTTGATTCCACAACCGCCAAAAAGTCTAGCTCGATTCTATAACCGGATTGGAAACTTCTCTTTGTTTTGAGTTCACGCTGAAATCAGCGCGAAAGCAGTCCCTAATGTCACATGCTCTACATATTTTAACGGTTGGGGGAACGCAATGTAATTGATCCTACCATCATCTAACCTATCCACCCTAACTTCCTATGTACCTTTCGTGTCGTTCCCTTCTTGTTTCGCACGTATGTCGACACATAGAGATTTTCGATGGAATTCCAAGATTTCACTCTAAACAAGTGCTACTTTGAGGCCTATGACAAGTGATTCTTAGAAAAACTCTCTAATGGTCCACTTGTTCAAATTTAGGTTCTCTAGGATGAGGCATTTGATTCCACAAAAAAAAAAAAAGTCTAGCTCGATTCTATAACCGGATTGGAAACTTCTCTTTGTTTTGAGTTCACGCTGAAATCAGCACGAAAGCAGTCCCTAATGTCACATGCTCTACATATTTTAATGGTTGGGGAACGCAATGTAATTGATCCTACCATCATCTAACCTATCCACCCTAACTTCCTATGTACCTTTCGTGTCGTTCCCCTTCTTGTTTCGCACGTATGTCGCATATTATAGAGATTTTCGATGGAATTCCAAGGTTTTTCAAGTGCTACTTTAAACAAGTGCTACTTTGAGGCCTATGACAAGTGATTCTTAGAAAAACTCTCTAATGGTCCTCTTGTTCAAATTTAGGTTCTCTAGGATGAGGCATTTGATTCCACAACCGACAAAAAGTCAGTATAACCGGATTGGAAACTTCTCTTTGTTTTGAGTTCACGCTGAAATCAGCGCGAGCAGTCCATGTCACATGCTCTACATATTTTAACGGTTGGGGAACGCAATGTAATTGATCCTAACATCATCTAACCTATCCACCCTAACTTCCTATGTACCTTTCGTATCGCGTTCCCCTTCTTGTTTCTGGCACGTATGTCGACATAGAGATTTTCGATGGAATTCCAAGATTTCACACTCTAAACAAGTGCTACTTTGAGGCCTATGACAAGTGATTCTTAGAAAAACTCTCTAATGGTCCACTTGTTCAAATTTAGGTTCTCTAGGATGAGGCATTTGATTCCACAACCGCCAAAAAGTCTAGCTCGATTCTATAACCGGATTGGAACTTCTTCTTTGTTTTGAGTTCACGCTGAAATCAGCGAAAGCAGTCCCTAATGTCACATGCTCTACATATTTTAATGGTTGGGCAACGCAATGTAATTGATCCTACCATCATCTAACCTATCCACCCTAACTTCCTATGTACCTTTCGTGTCGTTCCCCTTCTTGCTTCGGTACGTAGGTCGACATAGAGATTTTCGATGGAATTCCAAGATTTCACTCTAAACAAGTGCTACTTTGACAAGTGGAAAAACTATGACAAGTGATTCTTAGAAAAACTCTCTAATGGTCCACTTGTTCAAATTTAGGTTCTCTAGGATGAGGCATTTGATTCCACAACCGCCAAAAAAGTCTAGCTCGATTCTATAACCGGATTGGAAACTTCTCTTTGTTTTGAGTTCACGCTGAAATCAGCGAGCAGTCCCTAATGTCACATGCTCTACATATTTTAACGGTTGGGGAACGCAATGTAATTGATCCTAACATCATCTAACCTATCCACCCTAACTTCCTATGTACCTTTCGTGTCGCTCCCCTTCTTGTTTGGCACGTATGTCGACATAGAGATTTTCGATGGAATTCCAAGATTTCACTCTAAACAAGTGCTACTTTGAGGCCTATGACAAGTGATTCTTAGAAAAACTCTCTAATGGTCCACTTGTTCAAATTTAGGTTCTCTAGGATGAGGCATTTGATTCCACAACAACCAAAAAAAAAAGTCTAGCTCGATTCTATAACCGGATTGGAAACTTCTCTTTGTTTTGAGTTCACGCTGAAATCAGCGCGAGAAAGTCCCTAATGTCACATGCTCTACATATTTTAACGGTTGGGCAACGCAATGTAATTGATCCTAACATCATCTAACCTATCCACCCTAACTTCCTATGTACCTTTCGTGTCGTTCCCCTTCTTGTTTCGCTAAGACGTATGTCCATTATAGAGATTTTCGATGGAATTCCAAGATTTCACTCTAAACAAGTGCTACTTTGAGGCCTATGACAAGTGATTCTTAGAAAAAAACTCTCTAATGGTCCACTTGTTCAAATTTAGGTTCTCTAGGATGAGGCATTTGATTCCACAACCGCAAAAAAGTCTAGCTCGATTCTATAACCGGATTGGAAACTTCTCTTTGTTTTGAGTTCACGCTGAAATCAGCGCTGAAAGCAGTCCCTAATGTCACATGCTCTACATATTTTAACGGTTGGGGAACGCAATGTAATTGATCCTACCATCATCTAACCTATCCACCCTAACTTCCTATGTACCTTTCGTGTCGTTTCCCTTCTTGTTTCGCACGTATGTCGATTATAGAGATTTTCGATGGAATTCCAAGATTTCACTCTAAACAAGTGCTACTTTTGAGGCCTATGACAAGTGATTCTTAGAAAACTCTCTAATGGTCCACTTGTTCAAATTTAGGTTCTCTAGGATGAGGCATTTGATTCCACAACCGCCAAAAAAGTCTAGCTCGATTCTATAACCGGATTGGAAACTTCTCTTTGTTTTGAGTTCACGCTGAAATCAGCGAAAGCAGTCCCTAATGTCACATGCTAAAACATATTTTAACGGTTGGGGAACGCAATGTAATTGATCCTAACATCATCTAACCTATCCACCCTAACTTCCTATGTACCTTTCGTGTCGTTCCCCTTCTTGTTTTCGCACGTATGTCGACATAGAGATTTTCGATGGAATTCCAAGATTTCACTCTAAACAAGTGCTACTTTGAGGCCTATGACAAGTGATTCTTAGAAAAAAACTGATTCTAGAAAAATGGTCCACTTGTTCAAATTTAGGTTCTCTAGGATGAGGCATTTGATTCCACAACCGCCAAAAAAGTCTAGCTCGATTCTATAACCGGATTGGAAACTTCTCTTTGTTTTGAGTTCACGCTGAAATCAGCGAGCAGTCCCTAATGTCACATGCTCTACATATTTTAACGGTTGGGGAACGCAATGTAATTGATCCTACCATCATCTAACCTATCCACCCTAACTTCCTATGTACCTTTCGTGTCGTTCCCCTTCTTGTTTGATGCACGTATGTCGACATAGAGATTTTCGATGGAATTCCAAGATTTCACTCTAAACAAGTGCTACTTTGAGGCCTATGACAAGTGATTCTTAGAAAAACTCTCTAATGGTCCACTTGTTCAAATTTAGGTTCTCTAGGATGAGGCATTTGATTCCACAACCGCCAAAAAGTCTAGCTCGATTCTATAACCGGATTGGAAACTTCTCTTTGTTTTGAGTTCACGCTGAAATCAGCGCTGAAGCAGTCCCTAATGTCACATGCTCTACATATTTTAATGGTTGGGCAACGCAATGTAATTGATCCTACCATCATCTAACCTATCCACCCTAACTTCCTATGTACCTTTCGTGTCGTTTCCCTTCTTGTTTCGCACGTAGGTCGACATAGAGATTTTCGATGGAATTCCAAGATTTCACTCTAAACAAGTGCTACTTTGAGGCCTATGACAAGTGATTCTTAGAAAAAACAAGTCTAAAAAACTCTCAATGGTCCACTTGTTCAAATTTAGGTTCTCTAGGATGAGGCATTTGATTCCACAACCGCCAAAAAGTCTAGCTCGATTCTATAACCGGATTGGAAACTTCTCTTTGTTTTGAGTTCACGCTGAAATCAGCGCGAAAGCAGTCCCTAATGTCACATGCTCTACATATTTTAACGGTTGGGGGAACGCAATGTAATTGATCCTAACATCATCTAACCTATCCACCCTAACTTCCTATGTACCTTTCGTGTCGTTCCCCTTCTTGTTTTCGCACGTATGTCGACATAGAGATTTTCGATGGAATTCCAAGATTTCACTCTAAACAAGTGCTACTTTGAGGCCTTTGACAAGTGATTCTTAGAAAAACTCTCCAATGGTCCACTTGTTCAAATTTAGGTTCTCTAGGATGAGGCATTTGATTCCACAACCGCCAAAAAGTCTAGCTCAATTCTATAACCGGATTGGAAACTTCTCTTTGTTTTGAGTTCACGCTGAAATCAGCACGAGCAGTCCCTAATGTCACATGCTCTACATATTTTAACGCTTGGGCAACGCAATGTAATTGATCCTAACATCATGTAACCTAACCACCCTAACTTCCTATGTACCTTTCGTGTCGTTCCCCTTCTTGTTTCGGTACGTATGTCGATACAGAGATTTTCGATGGAATTCCAAGATTTCACTCTAAACAAGTGCTACTTTGAGGCCTATGACAAGTGATTCTTAGAAAAACTCTCTAATGGTCCACTTGTTCAAATTTAGGTTCTCTAGGATGAGGCATTTGATTCCACAACCGTCAAAAAAGTCTAGCTCGATTCTATAACCGGATTGGAAACTTCTCTTTGTTTTGAGTTCACGCTGAAATCAGCGCGAGCAGTCCCTAATGTCACATGCTCTACATATTTTATCGGTTGGGCAATGCAATGTAATTGATCCTAACATCATCTAACCTATCCACCCTAACTTCCTATGTACCTTTCGTGTCGCTCCCCTTCTTGTTTCTGCAGACGTATGTCGACATAGAGATTTTCGATGGAATTCCAAGATTTCACTCTAAACAAGTGCTACTTTGAGGCCTATGACAAGTGATTCTTAGAAAAACTCTCTAATGGTCCTCTTGTTCAAATTTAGGTTCTCTAGGATGAGGCATTTGATTCCACAACCGCCAAAAAGTCTAGCTCGATTCTATAACCGGATTGGAAACTTCTCTTTGTTTTGAGTTCACGCTGAAATCAGCGCGAGCAGTCCCTAATGTCACATGCTCTACATATTTTATCGGTTGGGCAATGCAATGTAATTGATCCTAACATCATCTAACCTATCCACCCTAACTTCCTATGTACCTTTCTTTCGTCGCTCCCTTCTTGTTTCTGCACGTAGGCAGTCCCTACATAGAGATTTATTTCGATGGAATAGAGATTTTCTAAATGGAATTCCAAGATTTCAGGCCTAAACAAGTGCTACTTTGAAAACTATGACAAGTGATTCTTAGAAAAACTCTCTAATGGTCCACTTGTTCAAATTTAGGTTCTCTAGGATGAGGCATTTGATTCCACAACCGCCAAAAAAGTCTAGCTCGATTCTATAACCGGATTGGAAACTTCTCTTTGTTTTGAGTTCACGCTGAAATCAGCACGAGCAATTCCCTAATGTCACATGCTCTACATATTTTAACGGTTGGGAACGCAATGTAATTGATCCTAACATCATCTAACCTATCCACCCTAACTTCCTATGTACCTTTCGTGTCGCTCCCCTTCTTGTTTCGCAGACGTATGTCGACATTATAGAGATTTTCGATGGAATTCCAAGATTTCACTCTAAACAAGTGCTACTTTTTTGAGGCCTATGACAAGTGATTCTTAGAAAAACTCTCTAATGGTCCACTTGTTCAAATTTAGGTTCTAGGATGAGGCATTTGATTCCACAACCGCCAAAAAGTCTAGCTCGATTCTATAACCGGATTGGAAACTTTCTTTGTTTTGAGTTCACGCTGAAATCAGCACGAAAGCAGTCCCTAATGTCACATGCTCTACATATTTTAACGGTTGGGCAACGCAATGTAATTGATCCTACCATCATCTAACCTATCCACCCTAACTTCCTATGTACCTTTCGTGGTCGCTCCCCTTCTTGTTTCGCACGTATGTCCATTATAGAGATTTTCGATGGAATTCCAAGATTTCACTCTAAACAAGTGCTACTTTTGAGGCCTATGACAAGTGATTCTTAGAAAAACTCTCTAATGGTCTTAGAACTTGTTCAAATTTAGGTTGTTCAAATTTAGGTTAGGATGAGGCATTTGATTCCACAACCGCCAAAAAAGTCTAGCTCGATTCTATAACCGGATTGGAAACTTCTCTTTGTTTTGAGTTCACGCTGAAATCAGCGAAAGCAGTCCCTAATGTCACATGCTCTACATATTTTAACGGTTGGGGCAATGCAATGTAATTGATCCTAACATCATCTAACCTATCCACCCTAACTTCCTATGTACCTTTCGTGGTCGCTCCCTTCTTGTTTCGCAGACGTATGTCGACATAGAGATTTTCGATGGAATTCCAAGATTTCACTCTA
>JADLZK010003913.1:0-71168 GCA_015847255.1 Hyparrhenia diplandra
TCACTATATTGTTCCCCCTTGGATACTTGGATGTTCATATTATGGCTTCTCGGTATCCAATTATCATCCGATATATATTAATAATGAATTATGTGATAACTTGGCCAAGTGTCTGACTACCCGTGAAAAAGATTCAACAAAAGACAGAAACAAATCCATTGATTATGATTATTTTATTTGTCTACTAAGGATGTTGGACTATATATAGATCCACATCCCATGTTGAGTCAATTAACCGTTGTCAATATATTGTTCCCCCTTGTTGCTTAGATCTTTACATTATGGCTACCTATAGTATCCAATTATCACCCTACATGTATGAAGTATGAATTATGTGATAACTTGGTCGAGTGATTGACTATTTGATTAGGTTTATTTTATTCGGCTACTAAGGATGGTAGACCATAGATCCACATCCCATGTTGAGTTAATTAATCGTTGCATGTCACTATATTGTTAACCTTGTTGCATGGATCGTCATATTTTGACTTCCCGGTATCCAAGTATAGTCCTATATATATGTGTGAGAACTTGGCTGAGTGACTATTTGACTAGGTTCATTTTAATCAGCTGCTAAGGATGGTGGACCATACATCCACATCCCATGTTGAGTTAATTAACCATTATCACTATATTGTTGCCCCTTGTTGGTTGGATCTTCATATTGTGGCTTTTTGATATCCGATCATCTATGTATATATATGGTGTGAACTTGGCTTAGTGGTTGACTATTTGATTAGTTTTTATATTTGGCTGCTAAGAATGGTGCACCATAGATCCACATCTCTGTTTGAGCTAATTAACTGTTGTCACTATATTGTTCCCCCTTATTTCTTGGATCTTTCTTTTCATGGGTTTGAATCCCACCAGCAGTGAAGCGTGAGGGTTTTCACGTGGAAAATGCTGCGACATACGGCAAGGTTGATCGGTGGGGGCATCCTCAAACTTTTTCCTACCTTTTTCACCTACTTTTGGGATTTCCTCAAAACACATGAGGGTAAGGTTGTCTTTATTCAAAATCTAGTAGTGATGGGGGGTTTTGAACCGACACTGAAGATCAAATCTGTACAAAAACTAAAATACATGGAAAACCAGTCGATTCTACTTCCTTCCAACAAGTTGGAAAAAGCAGTATGTAATATCTTTGTTCCCTGAATAAACCCTTCGTTCTAACATGAGTTCTGCATTCTGATGGCAGCAAGTCCCTGCTGCAACCAGCATTGCTACATCAAAATTTACTGCTAACAATAGCACATATGCCTCCTAGTTGCAACAAGTTATAGTTTTTAATCTATATTCTCACCACAAGAATCCCACCACCACCGGTCCACCGTCCTTAGCAGCCGAATAAAACATACCTAATCAAATAGTCAATCATTCGGCAAAGTCATCACATATTTCAAAATTCATTTGTACGGGACAGTAGTTGGATACAGTGAAGCCATCATATAAAGATCCAAGCGACAAGGGGAAACAATACAGTAACAAATGGTTAATTAAATCAACATGAGATGTGGATCTATGGTCAACCATCCTTAGCAGCCAAATAAAATAAACCTCTAGTAAAATAGTCAATTACTCGGCATTCGGCAAAGTCATCACATATTTCAAAATTCATTTGTACGGGACAGTAGTTGGATACAGTGAAGCCATCATATAAAGATCCAAGCGACAAGGGGAAACAATATAGTAACAAATGGTTAATTAAATCAATATGAGATGTGGATCTATGGTCAACCATCCTTAGCAGCCAAATAAAATAAAAGTAAAATAAAATAAACCTCAAAATTCATTTGTATGCGGGACAGTAAAAGTAGCCATCATATTACGACAAGGGGCAATATAGTAACAAATGGTTAATTAAATCAATATGAGATGTGTGGATCTATGGTCAACCATCCTTAGCAGCCAAATAAAATAAACCTCTAGTAAAATAGTCAATTACTCGGCCAGTGCAAGTTATCACATAATTCATACTCCTTCCATCCCAAAAGCACTGTCGTTTTAGGTTTTTGGACTTCATGTTTAAACGTTCGTCTTATTCAAAACTTTATGCAAATTAGAAAATAAACAAATCATTATTAAACTATCTCTAGTGATAAAATAAATCATAAAAAATAAATAATATTTATACAAAAATTTTAAATAAGACGGATGGTCAAACGAGATGTTTGAAAAAAACCCTAAAATGACACTCTTTTTTGGGATGGAGGGAGTAATTCATATATAGTATGATAATTGGATCCTAGCAACAAGGGAGAACAATATAGTGACAACAGTAAATTAGCTCAACATGGGATGTGGATCTATGATCAACCATCCTTAGCAGCCGAATAAAATAAACATGATTGAATAGTCAATTACTCAGCCAAGTTATCACATAATTCATATATATAGGATGATAATTGGATACCAGGAAGCCATAATCCACCTCATGCGTACCGTCCTCTACCACTACACTCACTTGTCACTTGTGTCTATTACATTTTGGTTCCCCACATGTTACTACAAACTGAGTGTAAATTGATTTTCAGGCCTAAACGAATTCCAATGAAAAACTTGTCAATTATAAAGTTTCATAGCTTTTTTGAGATGTATATCTTTCATTTAGGTAGTTTCCCCATTCGAATTGTTTACAAAATTTGAATTTCAAATTTGAAAAATTCAAACACATTTTTGCATGACAAGTTGACTTCAAATCAAAAACTTGTCAACTACGAGTTTTCTTATCTTTTTGACATCCACAACCTTTGTTTTTGTTGTTTCTCCATCTGATGTCATTTAAAAATTCATATTCAAATTTTTGAAAATTCATACATAGTGTTCCATGACAAGATTATTTCAATTAAAAAATGTTGCCAACTATAAAGTTTCATAACTTCCCAAGATCAATAACTTTTATTTTGGTCATTTGTTCACGTGACAAAGTGGTAGTAGTATTGTTCACAAATCTTATATATCTCTTTAGTAATTTGATAAACTATATGAGAGATATGTAGATTTTGTTAAGAATGTTACTATTACTTTGTCAAATGAACAAATCACCAAAATAAAATTACATATTGATGAGTTATACAACTTTAGTTGTAATTTATGACCTTTTCAACTCAAATCACATTTAGTTTTCCAAAATAATGTTTAAAGTTTCCATTTTTGAAAATTCAAAATTAAAATACATAAATCACAGTCATATGAAATGACAAATAAAAATAATAGTTGCAATATTGCAATAAAACTGATAGAGCATGATTTTTGAAATTTTGAGAAAAAAATCATCAAATTTGAAGTTAGTATGAGGGAGAAAGGCTAGTTACATTCTTTTAGCTAGAGATTAAGAAGAGAAATCAGAGTTCATCAGTGATGTATCATCACGTCGAATCATGGCTAAGACCGATAGTGATAGTATAAGTGTGGGTTTGTGGCTAAAACCAACAGTGATGACCTAGTATCAGTGTCGGTTCATGGCTAAGACCGACATTGGCATGAACCTACAATGAATACCCAAATATCGGTGTCGGCTTATCCCATCATTGTCGGTTTTAGCCAAAAACCAATTTTGATGAGTCCGGAGGCACTATCAATGTCAGTTTTTTAAAATCCGATAGTGATGATGCCGACACTGAAGATCAAATCTACAGTAGTTATTGTACAGAGAGATGCTACATAACACATGAAACCAAGTTAGCAAAAACTATGTCTCTTTATCGACCATAAAATGAATCCAAATCATCGTATATAATAGTTGGGTTGTGGCTAGTAGAGGGTAATAAATCCAACACCGTCAAAAATAAATATATAATGTTTTTGGGTTTCTATATTTTTTTCATATCTAGCAGGTTAGAACCTATGTTTTACTACTTTGCCTATATAATTAAGTGGAGGGCCACCTGCAAATTAGAGTACCCTTTTTTGTATTTAGGTTAGTATAGATATGTTTTTACTGAAATACTACTTGACACTGATGCGGCAAAGCCCTAACTGTACTTGACAAAGGCAAATAATTTATCGGCAAAGCCTCATTGTCGAATGCATTTTGTCGAGCACTCGGTAAAGGTTTTGCCAAAAAAAAGCACTCGGCAAAGATTTAAACTCAGCAATCTGAAAATGAGAAAAAAAAAAAAAAATAATATCTAAAGTTTTTTTGGGAGGCCCACACCGGCCAGTGCCCGGCCATCTCAAGCGGCAGTATTTTTTTCAAAATTTTTTGGTGGCCGACAGGATTCAAAGCCGGGACCTCTCTCTCGCACACCTTGGCTCTCTATCACTGCACTATATTTCTATCTAAATTCTATCTCTTCCCACATATTATACAAAACCGAGAGTAAATTGTTTGTTTGAGGCTCTAAACAAATTCAAATAAAAAACTGTTCAACTACAATTTTTTATCAATTTTTCAAGATCTACAATTTTTATTTAGAGAGTTTCTCCATCCTAGATCGTTTGCAAATTTTGAATTTTAAATTTGAGACATTCAAACATAGTTTTGCATCTTAAGACGATTTCAAACAAAAATGTTGTCAACTACAAAGTTTCATAACTTTTTGAAATCTATAATTTTCATATTGGAAGTTTTTCCATACGAGGTCATTTAAAAAAATTCAAATTCTAAATTTTTTTTAAATTCAAACGTAGTTTTGTATCATAAGATGATTTCAATCTAAAAGTTGTCAACTACACAGTTTCATAACTTTTTCGAGATCTACAATTTTCATTTAGAAAGTTTTTCCTTCCGAGACTGTTTAAAAATTCAAGTTTTAAATCTTTAAAATTCAAACATAGTTTTGTATAACAAGATTATTTCAAGAAAAAAGTTTTCAACTGCAAAGCTTCGTAACTTCTCAAGATCTACAAAGTTTATTTTGGTCATTTCTTGGTCCAACATAGTGTTACTAAGACCGTTCACAATTTCTTAGTAATCTCTCTTTGGTGAGGGCTTTGAACTGTTAGGGTAGAGTGATTTTTCGGTAAAGATTTTGTGGATGATTTGAATGCTGAAATGTTGCAAATAATGTCTTCTGTTAGATATTGCCATTAGTATTGCCAAAAAATACTCTTTCATATGAGTGCACCCCTAATGCCTTACTTAAGTAAGCACTATCGATCTTTTCCTGTGTAAACACAGCGCTAACTTATGAATAAGTAAAGTCAAATAGTCAAGTATTTTCTAGTTGGTAAATTTAGATAACGAAAAGCTCTAAATATTTCCAATTCGACCAACTTTTCTCTAACAAGGAGCTCTGGCAAAAAGAAGCTTCGATACTAGGAAGGCATAAGGTCTCGTCCTCTTCACCCACACACTGGAGCAGTCTCCATTCGTTCATGAGATAAGATGAATCGCTAACAGTGTAGATTTTGTTTCAAGGTACTATAAGAGGATATAAGAGTGTAAACTGCACCGTAGAGGATGTTTCAAGGTACTATAAGAGGATATAAGAGAAATGTAGATTTTGTGAACAACGTTACTAACGCTATGTAAAATGAAGAAATGGCCAAAAAAACACTGTAGATCTTGAGAAGTTATGAAATTTTGTAGTTGAAAACTTTTTTATTTGAACTCGTTTATGGCCTCAAAAGTGCTTTAAAAACTGATTTGCCAAGTACCAAAGGAAAAACACTCGGCAAATTTTGTGAACCGGTCAAAAAATTTTTTTCTTTTGACACTCGGCAAAATGCCTCTTTGCCTAGTGTCAAAAAAGACACTTGCTAGAAATGCATTTTGCCAAGTGCTTTTTCTGGTACTCGGCAAAATACATCTTTACCGAGTGTCGAAAATAAAACACTTCGACAAAGGAATCTTTGCGGAGTGTTTTTCTTTTTGGCCCTCGGCTAAGACGTGCGTAGAAAAAGGACTCGCAAAGATCGTGTCTCGGTAGTGAAACTAGGAAAATGCTCGATCTATACATCGAAAAAGGTATGTAGCTAGAAGCGATCGATGATCCGTGCGTTCGTGTTTGACAACGTGTGTTACACGACGCATGCATCATTGCATGCATGGATGAGACTCGAGAGGTCTAAAGCTGATCGACGAACTGGGAGGTCAATCACTTCGAGTATCTTGTTCGACTTCCGGTGATGCGCTATAACCCGGCCGGCCGCCAAACCCAACACCGAAGGTGAACAACAGATGGATATTGATCCTAAAGGCGTGCAGCACAATATAGGTGAGGTGGGAGCAGCCTTACAGGCGGCCAAAAGGCCTGTGGTTGAGCTGGTGCCTGGTGGCAATGGTCAGTGGACTCCTGCTTTGAAGGGTCCTATAAATGACTCAGGAATAATCAATAAATTAAAAGAACAATCTGGTGGGATAGTGACACCTGAGAAGACAAGCAAGAGGGCTGCAGCAAGCATTGATCAGAACTCTGTGGAGAAGGCGGCTAAGTTAAAGATGCGCCAGAATCTGGAGAACGCGACTCTGAAAGGTAATAATTTGAAGCAAATGTCTTTTATTTCTAGAGATGATGATTCTTTATTTAATTCTGCAAAGGTTTTGGGTATTGCCTTAGGGGATGATAGTGTTGCTATTCATAATTCTTTAGAACTTTTAAGAAAAGTTGAATTTAATCGGTTAGATGAAAGTCTTGTTTCAGCCTCTTCAAAAAATTTAGACAATGATGATGTTGATTCAGCTTACTCAGGGGAGGATGTTTTGGATTTAGAGGCTTTAAATTTAATTTGTTCAGAGCTTACTGAGGGTCTAGGTGATGGGGGTTGTGATCCTAAGTGTTTACAAACTCCTGTATCATCTTTCTCTGGCAGAGGTAGAGGGAAAAGGAAAAAGAGAATAAATAAAAATACAATTTGAACAAATGAAAGGAATTTTTTGGAATTGTAACGGTTTCGCAGATGTTAAAAAGTATAAATTTTTGTCGGATTTAACAAAAGAGAAAAACCTAGACTTCATTGCCTTATCAGAAACTGGTAGAGCTGATTTTCCACAATCCACTTTGAATAATATTTTGTCTTTGGTAGAGATTTTCTGTGGCATTGTAAGGCTCCACGGGGTAGATCAGTGGTGGTATGATTCTAGGGGTTCATTTGTTGTTTTTGACAATGGTGAGATTGAGGAAGGCGACTTTTTCGTTCGTTTCAAGTTAAGACATAAAGAAGATGACTTTAAATTTAATTTAATTTCTGTCTATGGTCCTGCCCAAGTCGAATACAAAGCACAATTTTTATCTGAGCTTGTTCGAGTATGTTCTAAAGAAGCTGTACCTATGATTATAGGTGGTGACTTTAATATTATTCGTAGACCAGATGAAAAAAACAATGATAATTATAGTGACAGATGGCCATTTATGTTTAATCTTTGTGATTGATACACTTAACTTAAAGAGATAGAAATGTCGGGTAGAAATTTCACTTGGGCTAATAATCTTCCTAATCAAACTTTTGAAAAGTTAGACGAGTCCTTGCTTGTAATGACTTTGAAAACAATTTTCCTCACGTTACTTGTACATACGTTAAATAGAGAAATTTCGACCACACACCTTTACTATTCTCTACAAATAATTCATCTCCAAATAATCAATATCGGTTCAAATTTGAACTTACGGGTTACTTCGAGATGGATTTTGTGAGATGGTGAGTCAAGTATGGCAAAATACTATTGTAAGCGGCACTCCTATCTATTTGGCGGGCTAAGATTAGAAAGCTTCGCCCGGCATCTCCGAGGCTGGGCAAAAAAATGTCGGTGGCGTATAAAAAAGAAAAAAACAGAATTGTTGAACAAACTAGATGAATTAGATAAAAAGCTGAAGCAATTTCACTAAACCAATCGGAAATAGACCTAAAACATGTGTTAAATGAAAGGTTAGCCGAGCTTTTAAGGGAGGAAGAAATTAAGTGGTACCAAAGATCAAAGGCAAAACATTTATTAGAAGGGGATGCAAATACGAAGTATTATCATTTGCTTGCTAACGGTAGACATCGCAAAACTCGTATTTTCCAGCTTGAGGACGGGAATAATATAATAAATGGTGATGCTCAATTAAAAGAGCATATTACCAAGTATTATAAGGACCTCTTTGGTCCCCCGGATGCCTCACCTTTTATGTTGGAGGAGGCAAATGTTGCCGATATTCCACAGGTTTCTGAGCTGGAGAATGACCTTCTTACAGAACCATTCTCTGTTGATGAGGTTAGAGTTGCAATCTTTCAGATGGAACATAATAAGGCACCAGGCCCAGATGGCTTTCCGACAGAATTTTATCAGGTCTTTTGGAATGTTATAAAAGATGATCTGATGGCTCTGTTTACGGACTTCCATCAAGGAGATCTGCATTTAAATCGCCTTAATTTTGGAACCATTATACTTCTACCCAAGAAGAATGATGCGAAAGTAATTCAAAGAATACAGACCCATATGTTTCTTTGAATGTGTCTTTCAAAATATTCACTAAGGTGGCAAGCGAATAGATTAACTACCGTAGCACGAGGAGGATAATTAAACCTACACAAACGGCTTTTTTTGCGGTAGGAATATTATGGAAGGAGCAAAGTGATACTTCATGAGACAATACATGAACTTCATACCAAAAAAGAAAGATGGGGTGATTTTTAAGATAGACTTTGAAAAAGCTTATGATAAGGTGAAGTGGAGTTTTTTACAACAAACTTTAAGGATGAAAGGGTTCTCACAAAAATGGTGTAAATGGATACAAAGTTTCACCGAAGGAGGAAATGTTAATATTAAAGTAAATGACTCATTAGGAAATTATTTCCAAACCAAAAAGGCTTGAGGCAAGGAGACCCCATGTCGCCCATACTATTTAATATAGTGGTCGACATGTTGGCTCTATCGATAACAAGAGCAAAGGATGCGAGGCCGGGTTGAAGGAATTATCCCAAACTTAATCCGGGATGGCTTGTCCATATTACAATATGCGGATGACACGCAGTTATTTTTATGAGCCATGATGTTCAAAAGGCAAGTAAATATGAAACTATTACTAAGCACTTTCGAACAATTATCGAGGCTTAAAGATAAACTTTCATAAAAGTGAGATATTTTGCTTTGGTAAAGCAAAAAGAACAGGAACGATTTTATTCGCGGTTGTTCGGTTGTGTTGTCGGAAATTTCCTTTTCGTTACCTAGGTATACCCATGCATTTCAGGAAGCTAAATAATAAAGATTGGAAAATTATTGAAGAAAGGATTGAAAAGAAACTAAGTGGATGGAAAGGAAAATTGTTGTCAGTAGGAGGGCGACTGGTGCTTATAAATTCGGTATTGTCTAGTTTACCGATGTTTATGATGTCTTTTTTGAACTACCGAAAGGTGTTCTAGAAAAAAATTGATTGCTTTAGATCGCGCTTTTTTTATTGGCAAAATGATGAGCATAAAAAGAAATATAGATTAGCAAAATGGGAATTGTTATGTCAACCCAAAGATCAAGGAGGTTTGGGCATTCAAAATCTCAGTATCGTAGAATAAATGCTTACTAAGTAAGTGGCTTTACAAGTTACTAAATGAGGATGGTCTGTGGCAAGAATTAATCAGAAATAAATATATAAAAGACAAGACTTTGGGGAGTTGTTACAAAAAGCCAACAGATTCTCATTTTTGGAAAAGTTTGATGAACATCAAAGATTGTTTTTTAGAACTTGGCTCTTTTAAGGTAAAAGATGGGTCTCAAACCAGGTTTTGGTATGATACTTGGTTGGGTAATAAGCCTTTAAAAGAGAAATTCCCTTCGCTTTTTAACATTGTTAGGAGGAAAAATGATTCTGTTGCACAAGTACTTAGTTCAGCCCCGCTAAATATTTCTTTTAGACGAAATTTAGTGGGAGCAAACCTTAATGCTTGGTATAGAATTGTTGCATCTCTGCAAGATTTTAATTTAAGTGAACAGAGGGATATTTTCTCTTGGGGTCTAAATGCATCTGGAATTTTTACAGTCAAGTCTATGTATGCTGCGTTAATTAACAATGGTGTCAGAGTGTCAAAAGATATTTGGCAAATTAAGGTTCCTATGAAAATAAAAATTTTCCTTTGGTACCTAAAGAAAGGTGTGATTCTAACTAAAGATAATTTAGTTAGGCGTAATTGGAATGGTGACAAAAATTGTTCGGTTTGCCACTTTCCGGAAACAATTCAACATCTTTTTTTTTAGTGTTAATATGCCAAATTCTTATGGCGCGCTATACATATACTTTTTGGTTTAGCTCCTCCCACTACTATGCATGACTTATTCATAAGGTGGTCAAAAATTGCAGATAAAAAGTATAATTCATTGTTATTAAGCAATTTGCCGCGACTTTGTTGGGCAATTTGGTTGACAAGGAATGAAGTGGTTTTTGATAAATGCAGACCGAAATCTTTCTTGCAGTGTACTGTTCGGGGGAACACATTGGCTACGCCCAGTGGGCAAGTCTACAGCGGCATGACGATCAGCGGGAAAGATTGATACATGCGGCGCGGCATCTTGAGACATCGGCGTTACAATTTTTCTGTTCCAGTGGATGGTCATCTACAAGACTTATCGGTCATATTTAGGATAATCTTTATTTCATTCCTGTCTACAAATTTGTTGCAGCCGACAACTTTTGAAGTTTGAGACGCTTTGTAATAATTGGTCTGATTCTATCCGTTGATAGATGAAGCCGAATTGTTAAATCCATTATCTAAAAAAAAAGCCAGCCAAACCCTTTCTCACCTCCGCCGCTGGTTCCCCGGGCTTTTCCATACCCAACTTCAGAGGCTCAGACTTGAAGTAAACCAACGTGGTTTTTTTCCTATCTATCTACTACTAAACCATTAACCAAACAACAAAGACTGGACTTAACCATGCAGCAGGGTCGCCGGTCGTCCAGCAAATATTCTCACTGGCTTGCTTGGCGAGATCAAATTTCATTTTCGTCGATGGGTCAATATCAGCAGCACCCATCGATCGTATGAGTATGACGGACGTTAGTGCTGTGCAGCTGCATGTACGTACGATCCGTTATTACTGAAGACTACTACTCCTCTCTGCTTGTCGATTGGCGATTGCGTGCATTTCTTCTTCAGTCACGTGTTGTAGACAGCAGAATAAATTTTGCTTATGACTGGACATTTACTTCAAGAGATGGATCGGGACTGTCAAACTCGTTGCTTTCCAAGTTCCAATCTTCCACGTACGTACGTCGTAGCTCTGAAGAAACACGTACACACGTCCACAGGATTTTGGAAACTACTAATAACGACCCGTTGGAATCATGAATGCATATCATTTGCCATTCTTCGGTTTTGACATGCACAATTCAGATCAAGCAGCAGAGAGAAATCTGCTAATAGCAGTCATGTCTTTGCTCATATTCTGTGTTTCCGTGGATTCAATTCGTCTTGTAAAACTTAAACTTGTTCCTGGTGCGTTTTGTGGTACACGAAAGCATGCGCGGCTGATATCTGCCTGGCCAACGTCGATGAGACGACATGGATGCGCACTACGCCACTACTCAGACCATAACCAACGAGGACTGAAGATCGAGACAACATATGAATTCAAGGGTCGCGTTTGGTCCAGCAAATTCTCAAATGGTTGGCTGGATATTATATTTTCGATTTTTCGTCGGTCAATATCAGCAGCGCAGTACATGGTATGACGAACGTAGGTACACGTATGTAGCTGCACGATCTAGGACTACCAAGTCTAGTGCTTGTTTGTTGTCAAAAAGAAAATACTCTACTTCTTTGTCGATTCCATGCATTTGATCTTTCGGTCATCACGTGTGGATAGGTGTGGAAATAGGTGGAACGAGATGCCGTTCCAGGCTCTCGGTTACGTGTTAATATAGTACCAAGAAATGCCCATCATACTTGTGTTACAAGATCAACTAACTAATCTACTTAGATTACACGCCAAGGTTATCGTGCTTGGCAATCACGGTACAAGAGATATACAAGCGCTATCTATCATGCGCTATCCTAACAACCTTGTCCTCTAACACTCCTCCTCAATCTCAACCGGCCACAAGGTTGAGATTGTTCCTGAATTGCAGCAACTTGTACCTGCTAACCGGTTTAGTAAAACCATCTGCCAATTGATCGGCTGAACAAATAAACCTGATGTCAAGCAACCCTTGCGTGACCCTTTCTCTAACAAAGTGATAGTCTATTTCAATATGCTTTGTTCGCGCATGGAATACTGGATTAGCTGACAAATATTTAGCTCCCATATTATCACACCACAGCCTGGCTGTCCGTAGATGCTCGACCTTTAATTCTCGCAACAATTTTTGTACCCACATCATTTCAGCGGTTGCATCAGCTAGAACCTTGTATTCAGCCTCCGTGCTTGACCTGGAGACAGTGGCTTGCTTTCGTGCACTCCATGAAACAAGGTTAGAGCCAAAGAATACAGCAAAACCACCTGTGGACCGACGATCATCAACGTCTCTGGCCCAGTCAGCATCGCTAAATGCACCGATCATTCTAGAAGCTGATTTACGAATATTAAGGCCAAGCTTTGGTGTACCATGCACATACCTCAAGATACGTTTCACTGCTGTCCAATGACAAGTAGTTGGAGCATGTAAATCTTGACATACCTTATTGATTTTGCATAGGATAGATCAGGCCGAGTCAAAGTAAGGTACTGCAGAGCTCCTACAATGCTTACGTACCTTGAGGAATCTTCGGACCTAATGGATCACCATCTTCAAGATTGAGCTTTTCTCAGTAGTTGCTAGTGGCGTGTCAACGGGCTTGCTAAGATGCATCCCTGCTCTTCTCACCACATGCCATGATACCTTTCTTGTGTAAGCACCAATCCATCTCTACGACCCTTTACCTCAATGCCGAGAAAGTAATGGAGATTTCCAAGATCCTTCGAGCAAATTCTTTTTCAAGATCTTTGATAAGAGCACCGGTACTGCTATCCGTGATGAACTAGCAACAATAATGTCATCAACATAAACTAGAACAAATATAGTGTGTCCTCCTCTACTATAAAAGAACAAAGAAGTGTCTGCCTTTGAAGCCCGAAATCCCAAGGATAAGAGCTTCTTGCATAGGCATGCATACCATGCACGAGGTGCCTGCTTTAGGCCATATAACGCCTTATCAAGCTTACACACCAAATTTGGCTTTGATCTATCCTCATAACCCGGTGGTTGATGCATGTATACCTCCTCTTCTACACCCCATGGAGGAATGCATTACGAGCGTCGAGTTTGTCGAAGAGTCCAACCCCGTGATACTTTGCAAATGCACAATACAAGGCGCATAGTCGCTGCTTTTACCACCGGGCTAAACGTATCTTCATAGTCCAAACCATACTTTTGCTTGAATCCCTTTGGAACAAGGCGTGCCTTGTACCGATCTATGATGCCATCAGCTCTTTTCTTCACTTTATATACCCATTTACATCCAATGATGTTTTTACCTTTGGGAGCTTCAACCAGATGCCACGTTTTGTTCTTCTTCAATGCCGAGTACTCAGAATTCATTGCTTCTACCCAACGTGAATCACCAAACGCCTCAGCGTGTGACCTTGGTTCTTCTGCAACAGTAACACTAGACGTTCCCCAACGCACAGTTCCATCAGTATAAACTTTTGGTTTTTGTATACCGTGCTGAAGACGAGTAACAGGGCGTGTCGAGTTCGTAGTCGGCGTAGGAGATCCCTGCGAAGCCGCAGAAGATCCGAGGGAAAGATCTCCCTACGCAGCACCTGACTACTGTCCCCCCGCGCTCAGATCTGGGTGCGGTGAGGAGACCGTGTGGCCTGGCGGTGAAGGCGAGTGTGGCGCCGTAGAAAATCCTGGCGACAACACCGTGTCCCCCGCACTCCCGCCTGCTGGGGTCGACAAATCCACCTGATGGCTGGATCCCGAGGCGGATGGCGTCGACGCGACCGGTGATCCGCTGACAGGATCAGCTTCGGAAGTCGAGATGTCACCGGTCAGGGAGCACAGGCGATGTCGTTGCGATGGAGCTCCGTGGCTGCCCAAACCTGTTTCTGCTTCATCCAAAATACTTTCACAAATATCATTATCGTTAGTTAATGGACAATGCTCATGTGACTCGGGCAATAATGCATCCCCATGATATGGATCAAGAAGCGATTTTGGAAGGAGGGAGATTTTCGCTAAGAACGAGCGCCGGCATTGGGATGCATGGTGGAGAAAGGAAAAACACCCTCATCGAAAACTACATCTCGCGAGAGATATACACGTCCAGTGGATGGATCTAGGCACTTATACCCCTTGTGTTGACCACTGTAACCGAGAAAACCGCAGCGAGTTGAACGGAATTGGAGTTTCTTTGTGTTATATGGGCGTAGGTTTGGCCAAACAGCGCATCCAAAAACTCTAAGAAAGGTATAATCTGGTGTTGTTTTGAAGAGTTTTGCATACGGACTGTCATTACTTATGACCTTGGAAGGAAGGCGATTTATGATGTAGACAACGGTAGCAAAGGACTCATCCCAAAATTTAAGCGGCATGCTTGCATGAGCTAGGAGCGTGAGGCCAACTTCTACTATGTGCCGGTGCTTTCTCTCAAAGAAGACCGCTTTCTTTGGTGGGCATGTGGGCAAGATACATGATGATCAATGCCAACTCTCTTAAAAAAAACGAGTTAAGAGGCGATACTCTCCACCCCAATCGGTTTTGCATAGCCGGGATCTTTCGGTCAAATTGACGTTCAACTAGTTTTTGGAATTCTTGGCTTATTTGAAACACTTCGGACTTGTGACGCAAGAAGTAGACCCAAGTATACTTGCTGAAATCATCAATGAATGATACATAATAATTGTTTTCGACCCACCGACGTTGGAGCGGGCCCCCAAACATCGAGTAAACTAGATCCAAAGGACCTTTCGACACACTAACTGACCTAGGGTAAGGAAGTTGATGACTTTTACCCTTTTGGCATGCATCACAAACCGACTCTTTATTGAACTCTTTAACAAGCGGAGCTGATGATGACTCAAGACTTCTTTGCACAAATGGATGTAGCGGCATGACCTAACCTATGGTGCCAAACCGAAGATGACGCCTTGGAGACGCCAAGCACCTGCTTATTCTGGTTGACTCGAAGGGGGTAGAGTCCTTTCTCACATCTGCCTTGGTGGATTGTCCTCTGGGTTGCCCGTTCCTTGATGTCAAAATAATCAGGATGAAATTCAATAGATACATCATTATCAGAAGCTAATCTATTGACTGAAACAAGACTCTTTTGGGCTTGTGGAACATGAAGAATTTTTCTTAGATGAATGGATTTATCACGGGAATGCATAATGCTAGAACCGACATGGCAAATGTCCATACCTAATCCTCTCGCAGTGTGAACCTGGTCGTGGCCTCCATATTTCGCGCTGGCGGTGAGCTTCTCAAGTTCTCCGGTCACATGATCAGTTGCACCGGAGTCCATATACCAGTTCGTGTCAATCCCATAGTAAGTGGACGAGGTGTTGACACTCTTCTGAGGAGGACCGGAGAAGTCCCTGTCGAACCTCTTGAAGCACCTTAGGACGGGGTGCCCCTCTGTTGACATCTCTAACGCGATCCACATCTAGGACGGCGTCAGAAATGTATAAATGGTATCTATCTAATAAGTTAGCTTGGATGTGGAGTTAATCTCACATTCCAATAAAAGTCAGACCGGAGAGTTAATAAAGTTAGACGGAGTTAGTTATGGTGTATGACTACGCAACATTATCGATGGTGGAGTTGATCTCACCACGATAGGCACAAAAAGTCGTACCACACATTCTAGCATTGCCTACGAAACTAGTCTGTCACCCTAGCTCACAACGCTAAAGAAATGCGTGAACGGATATTCTTATTATGACACTTGAAACTCTTGCAATAATAATATAATTCTGGTATCTGCAAGCGCACAGATAGAATTACCCAATTGTAGCACTTCACCAAGGAGTCTATCCAGGTATCGTATTTATATTCTACCGAAAAGAAAGGGATGGGCTATGGGTAGGTTGATGATTTAATGATGATTCACTTGCAGTGGTGTAATGTAGAGTAAACCATATGCATCATACTAAACTCAAACGAGGTAAGTCACATAATAAAGATAATAAGATAATAATAATGATAATAATATCCAAGTCAAAGATCATCATATGCCACTAGCTAGTATCATAAAAGGCTAAATACCATAGTATAGGTGAGATGGATGGAATATTCCTAAGTTACTCCTACTTATATGTCAATGCATACTACAATTAGTGCAATACACCTAGTCATCATCGTATGGAGGCATTATATCTACACATGGTGAATATTACTAAGGAAGATTAGGAACAAAACCAACCTACCATAGTAACAAAGCTCAACTTGCCCTACATTCGGGGGGTGGACTCCAAAGGACTCAATGGGAGTATCACATCCACGATCTACCACATATCCCGGAATATAGGGTGATGTCGCAGGCAAACATTGTATAAACACCACGTTTACACATTGTCGACCACCCACATAGTGTACATCTAAGGGGGTGCTATACGACTCCATGCTTGAATATAAAGACGAACATACTAAACTAAATACATAATCATAATAAGCATAGAAGCATATAACTAAGAATATAATCATTAAATAGAATAAAGTCATGGCAATTGTATTCTAAACAAATACTTACAAATGAGATACAAGAGAGAAGCCACGTGAAGCTTCGCTTCCCGCTACTTCTTGACTATCCGGAATCCAAGACAATACTTGACTTCCTCTAGAGCTAACCTAGATAGCTATTGCTCTAATTATGGTGGAACTAGGGCTTAGGATCTTGACTTGGGTCTTGATGATGGACTGGGTATGGAGTAGAATGACTTGAATGAATTAGGGTTTCACCCGTGGGTCGGGGGTCTTGTTATATAGCCCCGGGAGGATGCACGGCGACCCTTAGATCAAACCGACCTTGATGGATGGACTAGATTTCTTCTCATAGGCGGTGCTGAACCGACCTTGAATGGGAGGCTGACAGGGGGCCCCACCGGGGCGGCCGCCGCCAGCCTCAAAGGCGGCCGCCGCCCGGCTCGCCAGGTGGGCCCCACCTTCCTTCCGGTGCTCTCGGTCTCTTACGGAATGTTCTAGTGTAGGTTCCACGTTGGGTTACGTCGTCGTAAGGCTTGCAAACTCTTGGGCATTTTCTCGTTTTAATCCCTAAAAAATATATAAATCACCAAAACTAGTGGAATCATGTTAGTCAAGCCCCTATACTATGTTGATATTCATTTTAAACCCTTATTTTCGTTTTAAAAACCTCTATATTTTATGCTATAAGGTATACCAACAAGCTCCCCCAAGCTTACCTCTTGCTAGTCCCTAGCAAGACTATGTTGTTGGATCAGGAGTTGCTGCAACGCTTTCACACCTCAAAAGTACACATGCTTTCAAACAAAATTTCATCTCCGGATAAACTATTTCAACCTTTAACTTACCCATATTACCTTTAATCATGGAGCTTGTAGCTTTTTCTTGTGATCTTGGGCAATTGAAAGATAGAACAATCAAGTCAAGCACTAGGTCTCAAACTCTTTGTTCAACCATCATTCCGGAGTTTTTGCTAATTTTCAAAATAAAACTCAAAGTTCCTTCAGTATGACCCTTTCAAGTCTCTCATATATGGTACTGGTGGATCCTCACCAAGGCGATAAGGTTGTTTTGCCTTTCTCTCATAGTATGTGGTATTTTTGGACTAAGGCAGTAGGACACTGTGCCTTCTTTTCTCTCATCCTATATCTAAAGTTTATATCTGGAGTTCATAGGTGGGGAGAAAACTAAATTTACTTGCTAAGCATATATTGTAAGCTCAAACAATGGATCCAAAGTCACGAGTCACACTTGATGCATGTGCATGATAGAATGAATTGAATATGATGGTAGGTGTGAATGGAATGAAAGTGATGAGAAAAAGTCTAATTCTATTCTAGCTCTTTGAAGAATCATCTGCCTTTTGATACTTGAAAACACTTGAGAGAACCTGGGTTGTATTTCTTCTTTCCTTTTTATGGAGAGGCGGGCATCTAAGTACCCATTGTTTTCAGCGGACACTTGTCCATTTTTTAACTCTCCTTTATTCTCTTTTTCTTTTAGGGAGGTAGGCTCTACTCGCCCGTAGGACACTTGTCCATTTTTCATCTCCCCCTCTTCTTTTTTTTTAACTAACAACCCAAGTCTCTCTCTTTTTGCAATAAACCTTTTTGGAGATAGATTAGAGCTTTATAAGATTGTTAACTAGAATGGAATATTTTTGATTGCTCTTCTGCCAAGCTAGGAGTGGAACATATTTGGTGGATGTATAATGGATGTGTATGGTGAATACGTACTTCCAGGGTAGAAGCAGCATATATGAGTGGAGTCTAGTGGAATGAAATATATGTGGTGGATGGATGGAGTGTACATCAGCATGACAAGTTTCTAAGGGTCGACAGAGAGGTCGAACAAACTCAATGCAAAACAAGCCTATATATATATATATATATATATATATATATATATATATATATATATATATATATATATATATATATATAAAGGTTTTCATAATCTATGGTGCATGTATATATGGCTGTGGTAGGAATTTCAACACTCTGTCATAACGGAACTTATCATGTAATTTTCAAAAGATAAATCTCCGTAAATCTAGTGTCACTAGGAGCAAGAGAAATAGCGACTCAAAACTTTCATATATCATATCCGTCAATTACCTAGACTCTAGAGCAAGCATTTGCAATCCACAAATTTTAGGTTTAGGGTAAACCTCAAGTCAAAGCAGTTTTACATTTAAGCTTTGAGAGAAATTAAGCTTGAAAGCATAGGTACTTGAAAGACATTATGACGGAGCAACTATTCATCATCTCCTTTATTTTCAAGATTTTAGTTGAGCAAAAAGCATAAAGGTGTACACTCTCTCTTGATCATTTTATTCATACTATAACAAAGACTCTTTAAAGATTATATAGACTCACTCTAAGCAAACTAAAGCAAACTAAGCAAACCAAATATCTAGCTAATAATAGTAGTAGTAGAGATACTTATCGGGATAATCGGGGGTGCTCCCCAAGCTAGATTGGAATGTCGGGTTGATGATGTGGAAGTTGAGGTAGATGGTGACAATAGTGTCGGCTCATCATGTCTCTTCTCCTTGAAATCCTGCTAAACTCAAATAGACAACAAAGCTAGTGGAACTTGATTACGGGTTAGAGTTTAGCCACGTTGCTTTCGTATGCGCCTGGGACTCTTAGCGCAAAAAATATATTTTTGGATTTTCTTATTTGTATGCAAAAGAAGATAAAGAACTTTATGAATGCATTTTTATTTTATTTTTATACCACCACAAGTAAATATCTCTCCGAGGGTATTAAACCTCAGATTTACTCACATGGGGCTTTTAGTTTTTTAAACATGCAAAGCACTAAATATTTTTATTGTCTTTTCTAATGAAATTTGGGAAAGGGAAAAATGCTATGCAACTGGTAAAAGTAAATATGCAATGCTTTGGGAATTAAATATGGATAACTTCTATGAATTACCTTTCGGCGAAGGTTTAGGAGATTTAAAGTCCTCCGAACAAGACTTTCTTGTTTCGCTCATTACTCCCAAGGTATGCCAGTAGTCACAATTGGTGACTCGATGATTTGATCGATGTTTCTCCCGATGATGTCTTTGGGAGTTGTCTTTTTTTCTTTATCCATTTCTTGTTTCGGGAGGTTCTAGTGACTGCCGCATATCTTTTGTCTTTGATTCATTATTTCTTTTATCTACCACCTTGATTCCCGAGATTTTACAATCTTCATTTGTTGAGGTGGACGACTTTTTTCTTCTCTTGGTCCTTCTACTTCTTCTTCTTCTTGAATCTTTAATTGTTTCTTCTTTCTTGGGGGCGTCTACGCGCTGACACATTCTTCTTTTCATAATTAGTATAACTATTAAAGTATAACCGTACCTTTTCTGTAGGGAATTGGAAGTGAATTTCTCCTGTTCTTATGTAGATGATGGCGCGTGTAGTGTTGAGGAATGGTCTTCCCAACACTAGTGGTGGTTCCAACTCTTTGCCCATGTCCATGACTAAAAAGTCAGTGAGGACATAGTGATCATTAATTTTCACGGGCACGTCTTTCGCAATTCCTTCGGGAAATCGGCATGATTGGTCCGCCATCCGCATTTTGCACATATGTAGGATACAAGGGCATTTTATCGAATAATAATTGATATGTTACCTTGGCCATGATGTTGATGCTAGATCCTGTATCACAATATGTGTTATTGAAGGTCAAACAGTTTATAGTGCATGATATCGTTGGGATGCCTGGATCTTCCATCTTAGTCAGCATTGGAGATTTGAGTAGATGGTCATTCTCAGAACCTATCTTGTTGATCATCATTACCTTTACAGGCTGAGCCTTCTTGTTCTTCTTTTTGTTCTTTTTGGTGTTCTTGAATGTAGGTTCTGGTGGCATCTCACAGAGGTATTGTGCTTGCGGATGAGGAGGGGAGGTGAGTACCTTGTTCTTGAAACTAAATACTTTCTTTCTTCCATTGATGTTGAAACATATCTTTGCGCTCTGGGCATAGATAATTGCTCTAGCTGTGCTTAAGAAAGGTCGACCCAATATGATTGGTGCCTTTTCACTACCTCCTGTCTCAATTACTGCGAAATCTGCTGGCACATATGATTTTCCAACTTGTACGAAAACATCTTGGAGTATGCCTTGTGGATAGCATAGCGACCGATCCGCAGTTTTGTAAGCACATGGTTGTATATAATAATGGATTACCATTAACTTTCTCATAAATTACCCGAGGTAAAATGTTGATGCTTGGTAGAAGTCACATAGTGCATTCTCAAATACGTGTGGTCCAATTTGGATGGTGATGACTGGCCTCCCTGGATCTTCTTTCTTTGGTGGTAGGGAGTCATCCAGCCAGTTGCTCTCCAACTTTTCCGTAAAGTAGCGACCTGTATTAAAAATGTCTACAAGATTTGCAGATTCTAATTCTTCCTACCTGGCCCGGAGTTTTACCCGATGTGGTTAGTGGAACGAAATTGCCGGTGAGAAATTTGAGATTCTATCATTTTGTTGAAACTATGTTCGTTTTTTTAATCACGTAAGAAAAACTATCAATTCTATTGTTTATTGTTTCTAGCATTTTATCATTAGTAGTTAACTTCTTAGACAAGTTTTCCATAGTTTTTCCTTGATTTAAAACAAGATCTCTTTAAAGAAGGTTGGTTAAAATTATTAAAATTACCTTGATAGTTACCGTATAATTACCTTGGTAGTTTGGTCTTTCTTTGGTTCCAACCTTGATTTTCTTTGAGGACGATAATTGTTGTTATTGTTGATGTAGTTCATATCCTCTTCAATTTTCGGGCAATTATTGCCCGAGTGGCCAATGTTGCCACACTCTTCACATGTCATCTTTGGAGTCTAGAATTTGCATGACTTCTTTCTTCTCGGGAGCTTTTTCCTCAAGTTTCTTCATTATTAGATCCATTTTTGGCGGACAACATGTCTACCTCCTTCAGTTGGTGCATTCCTCCGACCTCTTGGGGGTTGTCGCTCCTCATTTCAACTCGGGTTTGAAGCCATTTTTCCACAAGTTCAAGTAGCTTTTGTAAGTGTGAGTGATAGGAAAGCGCCTCCCCGCCGCAAAGCATCCATTGTTTCGAAAGCACTTGTAGTGAGCCCATGATATAAGGTCTGCATAAGTAACCAATTTTCCATCCCATGGTGTGGGCATTTCGAGATATTATCTTGAAAACGTTCCCATGGTTCGGGGACGGACTCATCTTGTTCTTTGTTGAAAATTTGCAATATTCCCCGTAAGGCATTGGTCTTGCCTATAGGAAAGAACTTTGCAAGGAAGGCAAGAGAAACAGTGACCATGTAGTATTCTTATCTTTTGTAGCGTAGAACCACTGCTTCGCCCTTCCCAATAGAGAGAATGGGAAAAGACGGAGTAGGATTGCATCTCTTGGTACTCCTTTGATGGTGATGGTACTGCAAATCTCCAAAAAGTGTTGGAGATGAGCACTAGCATCCTCATGTGCCTTTCCATAGAACTGGCTAGCTTGTACCATATTAATGAGCCCAGGCTTAAGCTCAAAATCATGATCCCCAATTGCAACATCCGGTCCAAAGTCGCGAACATTGGCCGTAGTTGGAGCTGAAAAATCACGAAGTGTCTTGTTCGCCATGGTCTCGAAAATAGGCAATAGGCTTTGCCTAATTTGATTAACGTCCAAATCAAAAAGGTGTAAAAGTTGTTCTGAGCTTGAATTCTTGCCCTCTTGATTAATACAAGAGAGAAGCCATGTGAAGCTTTGCTTCCCGCTACTTCTTGACTATCCGGAATCCAAGACAATACTTGACTTCCTCTAGAGCTAACCTAGATAGCTATTGCTCTAATTATGGTGGAACTAGGGCTTAGGATCTTGACTTGGGTCTTGATGATGGACTGGGTATGGAGTAGAATGACTTCGAATGAATTAGGGTTTCACCCAGGGGTCAGGGGGTCTTGTTATATAGCCCCGGAGGATGCACGATGCGACCCTTAGATCAAACCGACCTTGATGGATGGACTAGATTTCTTCTCATAGGCGGTGCTGAACCGACCTTGAATGGGAGGTCGACGGGGGGGCCCCACTGGGGCGGCGCCGCCGCCAGCCTCAAGCGCGGCCGCCACCCGCCTCGCCAGTGGGCCCCACCTTCCTTCCGGTGCTCGGTCTCTTTCGGAATGTTCTAGTGTAGGTTCCACGTTGGGTTACGTCACGGATACGTCTTTATGTCGTAAGGCTTGCAAACTCTTGGGCATTTTCTGTTTAATCCCTAAAAAATATATAAATCACCAAAACTAGTGGAATCATGTTAGTCAAGCCCCTATACTATGTTGATATTCATTTTAAACCCTTATTTTCGTTTTAAAAACCTCTATATTTTATGCTATAAGGTATACCAACACCCTCTTTGCCGCAGAGCTGGCATATCATGCCTGGCTGGAAGTTCGGTCCATGGCTGCGACCTCCATCGCCGCGGCCAAAACCACCACGGCTGCCAGGATTGCGACCGCCACCGTTGCGGCCACCACAGTTACCGCCGTTGCGACCACCTCGTGTCGCGATATTGACGGAGGATCCTCCGCCACCATGCTGCATCTCCATGCGGGACTCAAAAGCGGTGAGTTGAGTGTATAGATCGCTCACCGAAAGGGGTTCAACCCTTGCCGCAACAGCAGATATGACCGGGTTATACTCCACGCCGAGCCCGGTCAGAATGTACGAGATGAGTTCTTCATCTTCCAGCTTCTTGCCAGCCGACGCCATCTCGTCAGCCAGCCCCTTCATCTTTGCGTAATACTCGCTGATCGTGGACACCCCCTTGGGACGCCGTGGGCCGGCGCCATCCTCGTGCTAATGATGCGAGCACGGGACTAGGATGCAAACATCCCTTCTATCTCCTCCCACGCCGCCTTTGCAGTTTGCACTGCAATTGGGATCTGCCCAAGGATCTCCTTGGACAACGACGACAGGAGAAAACTGAGGACCTGCTGGTCCTCGGTGAACCATGGCTTGTAGGCAGGATTCGGCTTCAACTCCTCCTTGTCATCAGCCGTCTTCTCCATCTTCATCTTCTCGGGCGCCGCCTCGAAGCCTTCAATGTGAGACTCGAGGGACGCTCCCCTCAACGCCGTGAGCACTTGCAGCTTCCACATCACGTGGTTCTTTCTTGTCAACTTCTCAGTCACGGGCGAGACGAGCGACTGCACTATAGACGCATCAGATGAGGATCCGAGGGTGAACGCCATGACGAATGTTCGTTGGAACTAGAGCTCCGATACCACGTGGAAATAGGTGGAACGAGATGCCGTTCTAGGCTCTCGGTTACGTGTTAATATAGTACCAGGAAATGCCCCTGGTGTGGCTTGTACAAGAGGTAGATACATCATACTTGTGTTACAAGATCAACTAACTAATCTACTTAGATTACACGCCAAGGTTATCGTGCTTGGCAATCACGGTACAAGAGATATACAAGCACTATCTATCATGCGCTATCCTAACAACCTTGTCCTCTAACAATAGGAAACAGAGAACAAAATTTTGCTTTTGAGCAGACATGTACTCCCTCGGTCTCGTATTAATGAGGGTCATTAGGCTATATATGTTGGTCTTGATTAGATTTTCTAGAAACATTTGTATGTTGGGATGTGTTTTTGCTGTTCTGATTGGACTATAGTGCAAGATTGGGGGTTGATCTCGGCCCTAGCTATGCATGGAGGAGGGGGCCAGATCTCGGCCCTTGCTGCCATGACCGCCACCCTTGAAGCACACACGAGCAAGGAAGGAAAAAGAGCACGGGCTGGGATGGAGAAACAAAGCATGCGGCGTCGGAGCTCGAGGTGGTGCCGCCATGGCTGATTGTCAAGGAGAGGGAGAGGGAGAGGGAGAGGGAGGTGGCCGGCCAGAGAAGTGAGGAGGATGGGGACACGTGCGGCTGTGCGAGTGAGGAGGAGGGGGGTTGAGGGAGTGGCTGAGAAAACCTAACTCGCCAATTTATATGAACCATGATTATCGGGCCTCGCCTTGGGCCATTTGGGCCTCTACTTAGCGGTGACGTACGGGCTTTTAAAGGTGCCTGCCACGGAAATCGATTTACCGTGGTGAGCACATTAGGATGCCCGTAATGGAAAATAGATATTAACCGTGACGGATATTTTTAAGTTGGCCGTCACGGTAAATTGATTTTCCGGGGCAGACAAAAGTGCCAGCACCGTGGCAGGTAAAAAAATGCCTATCACAGTCAAAATCATTTTAGTAGTAGTGGTGCTGATCGACATCATTAGTTAACGAATATGTCTTGTGGCATGTATGTGCTTGGCATGTACTATCTCTACCGGAGATTCATGCTGCTCAGCTTCACACTTCTCTCCCACAATGCTTCGTACTACTACTAATTGATAAGGCACAAATCTTGATGTGGTTTGGATGGTGAGGATAACATGCGCTGAACGTGTATACACCAAAAAATTGCTTTCGTCAGTTAATTGCGACCGCTATAAACATCCATATGGTACATGTATCTAATCATATCTAGCGAGTTGAAAATTAGCGGCCGATATTTATGGTAGTAGACGCTCGGTCCTTAACTTTTTGTAGCCAACGCAATATTGTGAGGCTGCACTGTTTCTGATAACGTAGGATAACAAATCATGATCTGATGAGTATTTTATATATAGGTTTATTGGTCTCACACCACTGATATTTTCGTGTTTCTGATCCACACCATTGAAATTTACCTAATATGTGTCACACCACTGAAATTTTCCACTTCTTTGAGATACGCCATTGTGTACATTTTTTTTTGAAGCATTGGACCTTTGTCGGGACACGTATTTCAGTAATACGGTTATGCCCATGCCGGCCAAAGAAGGACACGCTTCCTTTTCGTCCGCCCGCATCGTATCTCCCTATCTTCTTTCCCGTGCCCGAGCTCTTCCCGTTCCCCACGTAAACTCAATCCCGAACCCTAACCCTAGAGCGAGCGGGCCGAGCAAGGAGGGGCGCTGGCTAACGGGCGGGCGGGCGGCGCGAGGCCGCGCGGCTGACCGGGCGGGCGCGCGCGGCGCTGGCGCTGGCTGGGGCGGCGCGCGACGGGCCGGGCGGGCCAATCGGCGGCGCTGGCGCGGCTGGGCAGCGGCGGGCGCGTCCGCAGGTCCACCCGGCGGCGGGCGGCGTGATCGCGGTGCCACCGCTGCTGCGGGACGCGGCGAAGCCATGACGACCGACGGCGGCGGGAAGTCCATGGAGGCCGATTTTGACGGGGAGCCATGAAGACCGGCGGTGATGGGGATTCAAGGTATTGTCTTTGCTCCGTTTAGACCCGTTTTTGTTGTTATTGTGCTGCTCCACCTAGCAATTTGAGACCCAAAAGGACTTGTGATTTGTACTGATGCATGTAAGGGGCTTGGAGAAAGCAGTTGGTGCAGTGTTTCCTGAGGCTGAGTACAGAGAGTGCATGAGGCATTTATATGCCAACTTCATGAAGCATTTCAAAGGAGATGTTTTCACAACTCACCTCTATCCAGCTGCTAGAAGCTACACTGATGGGTTGTTCAAGTGGCATTTGAAAAAGATTTATGACATGGATGAAGCAGCAATTCAGTACTTGCAAGATCATCACAACCGAATATGGTACAGGGCAGCGTTCTCTGAGGACAGCAAATGTGATTATCTAACAAACAATGTGTCAGAGAGCTTCAACAGTCAGGTGAGGGACATGAAAGGGTTGCTCATACGTGAGTTAGTTGATGGACTCAGGGAGATGATAATGGAGAAGAGGCATCTTAGGAGAAAGATTGGTAGAGAAATGGGAGAAGGCATTTTGCCAAGTGTCATCAAGGAGCTGAACCTAATTAGCAAACACTTGAAGGTTGTTAAAGTTGCAGTAAGTGATGAGAATTTTGCTGAGGTAACCCTACTTGATGATTGGAACAACCCCAGAAGGCATACAGTGGACTTACTCAATCATTGTTGTGGCTGTAGGCAATGGCAAGTCACAGGAAAACCTTGTAGACATGCACTTGCATGGATCTTGTCCAATAGAGGCTTGGAAATCAAGGATTATGTGCATGAATATTACTCTGTTGATAGGTTTAGGGCAGCATATGCAGACATAGTTCCACCCATGCCTGATAGGGCTGATTGGCCTGAGGTGGAGCTAGGAAACAAACTGTACCCACCTTTGCAGAAGAGAGCAACAGGCAGACCTACAGTGGACATGATTAGAGGGAGTGCGGAAGAAAGGGCAAACAAAAGGAAGGTGAGATGCAAAAGGTGCAAAGGCTATGGGCACTTTGCCAAGACCTGCAAACTTGCTGAACCAACAGAAGATGATGATGGTGTTGATGAGGAAGCTACAATTGCATCACTTAAATGGTAATTTTCTAATTCCTAATTTCGTTGTGAATGTAGATAGAAAAAGAATGTGTAACTTAAAGCCATCTATTACAGGACGAGACAAGAAGATGAAGGACCGAGGAAGACACCAAAAAAGAGGCTGAAGATAAGTGCAACCAAGGAAGCGCCAACGAAGAAGAAGAGGACTCCTATAAAGAAGAAGCTTTTGAAGGCTGCAAGTGCTCCTGAACCAAGAGTGGTGAGAAGCCTCAGGAGCTGGCTCGGCGTGGAGTAGATGATGTCTTTGCTGTGCTTTTGTTGGTCTATGACTTTTGCTTGTCTAAGTGAACCAATGTGTTTCGAAGTGAACTCATGTGTTTGGGAATGTTTAAGCTAGCAGCCATGTTTAAGCTAGTTGCCATGTGTTTGTGAACCAATGTGTCACGTGGACCATGGAATATTTCTATCTTTAATTCTGGAATGTCTAAGCTAGCATGTTTCCATTTTTTTTTAAATTTAATTGTGATTGATTTACACTTGTGTGCATGTTTAAGTACCAAGAATAGCACATGCGTGCATATTTGCCAACGTGAAATGCCAGGAACCTGTTTGCCAACGTGAATGCCAGGAATAACACATGGGTGTGTGGCTGGTTGTGTTTCCACTAGGCTGAGAGGGGCAGGATGAGCAATACTCAAATACATGCACCTGACAGTGGGGCCAATGCTCCAAAAAGTGTACACAATGACGTATCTCAAACAGATGGAAAATATTCAGTGGTGTGTGACCTATTAGGTAAATTTTAGTGGTGTGGATTAAAAACGCGAAAATATCAGTGGTGTGAGACCAATAAACCCTTTATATATTGGTCTCTCTCATAACCTATTTCCTATACAGAGTATAACTGAATCCCTATTTATATTCATCGTTCATGATATAATATATATAAATATAATATAATAGCACCGCCCATCCAGGGGTCGGCTACATCTCGCATTAACAGCCATTAGGCCCATTAGGGCATGTACAACGCCAATTAATACGGCGTGCGGAAGCCGATGTTTTTGCAAAACACATCCCTCCCTCAGCCAGACGACGGGCTGCCCGTCGCCTCACGAGGCGGCGATGAGGGCTCGTTGTCCGAGAACCAACGAGACGAGCCATCGCGTTTGTACCTGCCGTCTCCACTCGGCGGCGGCGTCGCAAGATCTCTGCTGCAGCTGCACTTGGCGGAGGTAGCTTGCTTGTCTCACCGCATTGTGGCCGCCGGTCGCCCGGCTCTTGTTGGCCTCAAATGCCGAACTGCGCCACCTGCAGGGGCGTCACCCAGCGCCGCCCAAGCGAGCCCGCCGCCATGCGCTGCTCCCGCCGTCCGCCATGGACTGCTCCGCCCGCGCTAAGTGAGGAGTGGATCGATGTGGTGGCGACCCATGGGCAGCCATGCGCTGCTCCCGCCCGCCATGGCTGCTCGAGATGCATGGAGGAGAGAGGATAATGTGCGCGCATGTGCTTGGGTGTGGGAGATATTTTCCTTCCATGAGTGGATAGGAAAAGGCCACGTAAACCCTAAACCCTAAACCCTAAACCCTAAACCCTAACCTTCACAAAAAAAACAATTTCATCGAACGTCATTATATTAGCACTAACAAAAAGAAAATTAAATAAAAAAAATCATTATATAATAAAATTATTTTCATAGTAAAAATAGCCACACAATAATATACACAAATATATTTGTAGTTGATCTTAAGATACATGCACAACATTAAATAGCTTACAGACGGACCCTAAGTCCGTGGGTTGTATGAGTTGTCTTCACATTTGATTTGTATGATAAATTCGAGGTTCTGCGGGCGACCCGCCGCCCGTGGGTTGTACATGCCCTTATTGTACGCGTCCGTACAGCGGACAAATAATTGATGGGCTGCTTCATTCACGTTTGGTCGCACTTAAAATAAAATCACGGACGCGATTTCATCACTTCACTTGTAATACAACAAATAATAAACACATCACACATCAAGTCAGCATACGGTCTCCATTCGCGTTGGCCCATTTGTTCATCACATTTTTTTTCTTTGTCGTGCCAAAGAAATTTGCCGAGTTTTAGTCCTAGGCCATCAGGAATAATTGAACGAGATCGAGTAGTCTAGCACCTGACTGAATGACTGATTTTTTTTGGAAAACGCTTTTCATGTGATTATATACTTCCTGTTCTTCTTAACCAAATGATTGTCGTTTTAAAAAATAATTAATTATAATTATCTTGAACAAAACAAACTGACAGGTCATCAACTTGTTATACCTTTATTAAATTTCAACAACTAATACAATCAGTGATCAACTAGCTAGCAACTCCACGCCATATACAAAATATCGGTCGATAGCGTCTTAACTGTTTTTTATGAACAAAATCAAAATAATAAAGAAGCATGCATGCATCTAACAAATAACTAGTAAACTTTTTGTTTTTAGTACAATTATTGTACTATTTTAGTTTTTTAGAATTCTATATTTTTGACACCATCAACATGTGAGTGAGCAGGCCCGGGGCCCTAGGAGGGGCGAGGGAAGGGAATGCCGTCCCAGGTCCAGAGAGATCGGATGGGCTGGTACTCAGTCCAAGCCCAAATATACGGTGATCACGCATTCAGCTACGCCTGAATCGCGACGATGCGGCGGCTTTGTTTCCTTTAAAAGTTGGAGGAGATTGTTGGACTTCCTTCTGCGACGCTTCCTTTCTCTGCGAGCTAGCGTCCGACGAGTCAGTCGCCGCCGTCGCCCGCCGGCCCGCCGGCGGGGCACGTCCGCCATCCGCTGCGTGACCGTGCGCAGCTGCGCACCGCAGACCGCGCTCCTGTCTTTTTGTCTTCCTCCGCAGGAAGCCAGCAATCTGGTACGTACGTGATCTACTTATCTCTCATCACTGTCAAATTCCCTATTCCCTTTATGAAATTGCAGTTAATAATAATTGTTTCTCCAATTTTAACAGATCTATGTCTGGCGATTACAAGACAAAAGAAGGGCTCTTTGTAAATTTCTTAAGAGTATTACAAGCACTTCATTAGATCCGTATACATCGGCGATTGCTGGATAATATTGATATTGCTAGATGAGATTGATAATGACACACCACCATCGATGACTTCACATGGAAGAATGCCACAAGAAATTTTTAAGGTAATTTAATGTGTATACAAATTATTTCATATATTTAGTCAACTAATTATTAGTAACATTTTGTATGTGTGTACTAGCAATAGTTTTTTTTTGAGACATGTACTAGCAATAGTTAGTACTAGTACTATTGTCATGTTCATATGAAAGGGTTCAAAGTTATCTTGGTCCAAAATAACTTTGGACCGGTGGCTCTGGACGTCCGTACCGTCCGTACTTACATAAAATTTGAGTTGCTAATAAAGACTTTCAGGGCTGCTTCCTAAAAAAAAGCCTTTGAGGACTATTTTAAACTCCGAACTAAAATGTATATCCTAACTACCATTGTGATGCAATTTTCGCTTTGGTACCAATAATAAAATAAGAAAAATTCTTTTTTTAGCCATCAAACTATAGTTCGAGTCCGACTTTTGTCTATCTAACCCTGAAACTTACACCCAGACATCTTTGACAATCAAACTATCAAAACACTATTACAGATTCTAATACCACTGCCGCCCTCATCAGTTGCGAATTTGAGTGAACCGCCAATGAAGTGCGTTTCGAGCTTCAAAATTAGAAAATAACTAGGCAGAGGTCAAGACCCGGCAGTAAAAGTACAAATCACTACTGGAATATGCACTAACAAACATTTATGAGGATTTTTGATGAGGATTTTGAATCCTTTTCATTCAATATATTTAAGAAAATTTTGTATGCTAACATGTGAGTATACATCTTGGATCAAGATACTCCTGAATATGCCATTTTTGGAATGATTTAAACAACCACTCAAATGTGTCAGCATTTTCATCTTGCAAAATGCATGCCCAAATACAATATTTTGTACTTGATGGTTTGAACTAGCAAATATATCCACAGGCATCCTTGTCTTGTAAGTGGTGTCAAAAGTGACAACATCTCTAGTCTCTGTACTATGCTTGCTAGCTTCTATGACTTGATAACACATTCTTCACAATGTTTAATGGTCCACCTGAATATCATAATAGAAATATTCATTCTGAACCTTCATCTTTGAAAATAACTCTCTTAGGAGCTTGGAAATATCATTTTCCCTCCCCGCCTTGGTAGCTACAGTTTTCTTGAAATTACAACATTAAATAAATCATATTGAAAATTACAAACTACCAAATCATATGATGTGAAAGTAATGTGCTATCCAGATTACCTACTTTTCAAGTCCATCCTAGTGAATGTGAAGTTTTTCTCGGCCACCATATATGTCTGACAACACATTAACTGTTGCATTGAGGGGGTACATACACACATTTGGATCTGATCAATAATCCCCATAATAGTTCGGTCTCTCTCATTGTGTGTGCCTTCATGTATTGTGTTAAGCTAGGCAATACATGTAGGGGTGAGTGTGTTCCAACCGTAGCCTCACAAAAAAACTAGTGCCCCTTTTTCTCGTCCCATTTAACCTTCATAAATGCCATGCAACCACATTTGTTTGACATTTATTCTTTGACTTTCTCCTCCCTAGGCTTGTAGAAACGACAGTGTCCTTGTTTATTGCAGCCCAACTCTATAATAGTTTTATGGCTCTTGGTTTATGCGACGTTAAATCCTACTTCGCTTGCATAGTAATTATAAAACTCCTTAGCTACATCACTACTCTCGAAATGGAGCTTGTCACTTGGCACGATTGATTTGAGAAACAATGGATCCTATTTCATACACAACAACTATATGATCACATTGAACATTTATTGGTCATCCATACATTATAATAATTACAAATTATCCACTACGCTTATAGTAGTTCATATCAAGAAATATTTATGAAAATTTGAAGTAACAAATATTTACGATAATCTGCAAGTACTTCAAATTTTGGAAATATTTCTTGATATGAACAACTGTAATTAATATTGGATAATTTTTAGTTATTATACTATATTTGTATGACCATTAAATGTTCATTGTGATCATAAAATAGTTATCTATAAAATAGGATCCCATGTTACCTGAATCAATCGTGCCAAGTGATGACCTCTGCTTCGATTGTAGTGGTGAAGCTAAGGGTTTTACCATTACTCTACGACCAAAATAGGATTTGACATTTGCATAACTAAGAGCCATAAAACTGTTATAGAGTTGAGCCGCAATGAACAAGGGCACTGGTATTTCTACAAGCATGGGAAGGAAAGAGTCAAAGCGAAAATGTCAAAGAGGGGTGGTTGTGTGGCATTTATGAAGGTTAAATAAAACACAAAAGAAGGGATATTGGTTTTTGAGAGGATACGGTTGGAACACTCTCACTCTCCTGCATCCATCGCCTAGCTTAACAAAATACATGAAGACACACAAGGAGAAAGACCCAACAATTATGGGGATTATTGATTAGATGCAAAGGTGTGATGTACCCCTCAATGCAACTGTTAATGTGTTGTCGGACATATATGGTGGTTGACAAAATTTCATATTCACCGAGATGGACTTGAAAAGCGGGTAATGTGGATAATACAATACTTTTGCAGCATATGATTTGGTAATTGATCTGTTTCAACATATTTTGTTTAATGTTGTTATTTCATGTGTATTTGGATAACTTAGAAAAATATTCTTGAGCTCCTAGAGTTCTTTTCAGAGATGAAGGCTTAGAACGAATATTCCAACAATGATATTCCAGTGGACAACCAAATGTGTTTTAGAGTCATGCAAGGCAGCATGTAGAGTATAGAGATTTTGGAGACGATGTCACTTCTGACACCATCTACAAGACAAATATGTATAGCATGCCTATGTCTATCTTTGTCGGTTCAAAACATCAACTACAAAATGTTGTATTTGGGCAAACACTTTAATATTGCAGGATGAACAAGGTGACACATTTGAGTGTTTGTTTAAATCATTCCAAAAATGCATGTTCGGAAGTCTTGATCCATGATGTATACTAACAGGTTGCATACAAAATTTTCTTATATAATGAAAAGGATTCAAAATTCTCATAAATGTTTTTTGTCCATATTCTAGTAAATATTTCTTAGTGCATAATCTAGTAAATAATTCTTAGTGCTAATTCTCATAAATATGTCTTAGTGCTTATTATACTAAATAATTCTAAGTGCTAATTCTAGTAAATATTTAGTGTTGCAAATCTCTATAAGTATGATTTTGTACAAAATGTTATGATTTCTCTTCAATTCTCATAAATATTTTTTTATTAAATTTATATTTTGATTTTAACTACATGTCTTCTAGTGTAGACCAAGATAGTGCCATGGTTTTAGCCATCAATAAGGTGTTTAAAAAAATTATATGCAGGTTGTGTGGTTGGCAAAGGCTGAATAAATATCAAAATGAGCTAAAGAAACTACACAAATTGCATGACAGCCTCAAGCTAGCTGTAGAGTTTGAAGTTGCATGGAATGCATTGGTGGATGACTATGGTATACATGATGATGAATCTATTCAAGGTGTTTGGACAATAAGCACTTATGGGTTGCAGCATATGTGAAACCCTTGTATTGTGGGTGGATGACTTCTACTCAAAGAAGTGAAAGTGTAAATAAGATGATGAGGAGTAGGCATTTTGCAAGTCATATAACATGCATTAGCAAATATGTACACGGGATGCTTGAGTTCATTGAGCACACAAATGACATGACGGCATGAGAAACACATTGGCCACAACTAAGATCATAAGAAGTTGCTAAAACTGAATTAGTATGAACTTGTATGTATTTAAAAATTATCTAAATACAACAGATTGTAAATGTTTGGTGTGTTTGTGTATCGAATAGGCTAATAATTATGTGTATTTGTGTATGAAATAGGCTAACAAATTCTGCCAAAGCTTGACAACCGTCACATTTACTACTCCATTATGTTCTCAAAAAAGGCTAGGGAACTATATAGGAGGCACAAGTTGAATGTTTGATGGCATGTGTGGAATGAAATGATCAGGATTATAGTAGCAAGTATCATTAACGTTCCTAAGCTGCACACACAAAATAGGAATAGATAACTGCCAGCAATAGGCATTGACACACTACATTTAAAATTGGGGGAGAGTAGTTATTGTGTCTCACTGGTAATCGCCCAAATGTGAACTTTCATTGGTCATCCTCTATCTTGTTAGTAGCAACTATTTTTTTTAATCAAATTTTCAGTAAACTACTTAACATTGGGAATATTCTTGTGATTGATCTAGGCCAACATAAGTTATCCAAATACACTAGCTACACAAGGAAAATGGAAATATGGCAGAATACATTTACTATAATATATGTAGATAACTAACTTATCGTAATAGTTGAAGGCATATTATGTATGATAAATGGAAAACTGACTAGCAAGAAAATCGTGCATCTTGTAATTGAAGGCGGCACTTTGGTTGTTCTATCAAGTCACCACGTGCATGCAACATCTCATATTTCATCAGACTTGCCGTTCATAGTAGGTTAACAAGACAAAATCCTAGTCAAATGAACATAAAGTTGTTGTCGGAGGAAGGAAACTATAGCTTCTTAGAAGCAATTATAAAGAATATTTTAATGCACATGTTATCGTCAAGGATCCTAGAGTCTAGCTCAATGTCGGCCTCCCAGATCTCTCGTAGATACTTCTTGTGCACATCTTTATCTTCTTCTAAACCAATAAAATCCTTGAAAGCAGTTAGGGCCTTGCATGCTTCCTGGTTTGTATGTAGAGATAATTCTTGGCTGGTGACCAAAATATCAAACACTTGCTTAACAACAAAAAGAGTCGATATGTATAAACTTATCTTTATCAAGATTAAAATACCATAGTTATAGTGTCTATCGTTTCATACAAATACTACAATATTTCTCTGCTAACTAGCTTGTCTGCTTTGACCTAAAGGAGGCCACCAAAATTCATATTATTGAGTGTGGGACACTATCTCATGGTGAGGAGATCAATAAATGAGTTAAAAATTGAAGGTGCACATTGATCAGTTGGTGCATGAAGACATGTTGTAATCTTTTGTTGTTTAGCCTATAGAAAGGAGAGTGTAATAAGAAAGAGTGGAAATAAAGAGTCATCAGGTACATCCATGTGAACAAAGTGGTATTTGGAGAAAAATATATAGTACATAGAACAAACAAAAATTAATAACTTAGTCACAATTACCTTACCATGTGAGCTGTGTGAGGGGCATCTATCTTCTGCGGTTTTCCATCTCTACATGCACTGGCAACAATATTTGTAGTACAACATGGTTTATTGTTGTTTTCGGGGTGCCTATTTGGGGTTTGCATGAAGTCGTCGTCACTATTGCCCTCCTATGAACGATGGCGTTGTGATGGTTATGTACATTCTGGTGGCTGCTGCTGAACTAGTTGAGGTGGAAATGTCTGAGATACACTAGTGATGTCACTTATATCAATGTTAACATCCTCTTGTGGTGTGCAAGGTGAATGATTTCAATCTACCCTGAACAAGTTTAGGAGGCATCATTTCCTATGAAAGATTCAATAGTATCACACCTCCTAAACAATTTAGGGGAGATTGAAATCATTCACCCAGCACAATACATAGGAGGATGTTAACATTGATACAAGTGACGTCAATAGTGTATCTTAAACACTACCACCTCAACCAATTCATCAGTAGCCATCACAATGTATAGAACCATCGGCACACCCTCATTCACACGAGGACAACGATGACGACATCACGCAACCTCCAACTAGGCACCTGGTAAACAAAAATAAACAATGTCATACTACAAATATTGTTGTCAATGCACGCAGAGATGGAAAACTATAGAAGAAAAATGCCCCTCGCACGGCTCCACATGGGAAGGTATACTATGGTGACTAAATTATTAAATTTTCTTTGTTCTATGTACTATATATATTTTTTTGTATCTCCTAGTACCACATTGTTCCCATGGATGTACATTTTCCCAAATAGTATCCCGTTACATTCTTAACATAAAGATGATTCTTTCTTTCCACTCTTTTTTACTTCTACATTCTAAATAGCAAAACATTGCCACATATCTTCATGCACCAACTGCTCCATGTGCACCTTCAATTTTTAATTCATTTATTGTTCTCCTAACCATGAGGAAGCGTACCACAATTAAAATATGAATTTTAGTGGCCTCCTCTAGGTCATAACAGACTAGCTAGTCAGCAAAGAAATGTTGAAGTATTTATATGACAGGATAGACCTTGTAACTATGGTATTGAATCCGGTAATGATAGGGTTATACATATCAACGCTTTTGTTGTTAACCAAGCTTTTGACATTCTGAACAATGGCCAAGAATTATCTCTACACACAAGCAGCGAAGAATGCAAAGACTTAACTGCTTTAAGGATTTTATTGGTTTAGAAGAAGTTGAAGATGTGCACACCATGTATCTACGAGTGATCTAGGAGGCCAACACTGAGCTAGACTCTAGGATCCTTAATGATGACATGTGCCTTAAAATATTCTTTATGCCTGCTTCTAACAAGACATAGGGTGTGTTTGGTTGAGCTGTGACTTTTGGAAAAGCTGCTGTGAGCTGTGGGCTGTGAAAAAGCAGCTGTGGGAAAAGCTGAAGGCCGTTTGGTTGGAGCTGCTGTTAGAACCGTATACTTTGAAAAATAATTGTAATGATTATTTTAGAAATAATTTTTAAAGTTTATATATTTTTTGTTTAGTTTTCAATCCATCTTTACCGTAAAGAATAGGTAAAACCATAGAAGTATATTTGTTCTTTTATTTTTAAATACAAAAACAACAAGAAGACATGCGTGTGACCTCAGCTCTGTGTCCATTGGCTCAAGGGAAAAGGAAAAGGACAGTTCGTTGTCCTCAGCTTGTCCGCTATGGTTGGTTGCCAAAGCTCATGAGGAGCTTGATACCGGTAGGGGGAAAAGGAGTAGAAGCTTGGGGAAGATGGAGGATAGCTTGGAGGTGCTCCCCGTTGACCCAATCGTGTTGCAGTGTCTAGACGAAGGGGATCGATGGTGATTCGTCTCTGCGTAAGAACAGAGAAAGCCCACGAACTTGAAAGAGGAAGAAGACAGTGCAGAGGAAGTGTACTCGTGAGCCTGCCCGCGGAACTTGGCGCGAGGGGGAGGAGATGGGTGTCGATTCCCGCCAGATTGTGCCGAATTGACACGTCTTCGTCGAACCGCTGAAGCTCGAAGAGGGCGTAGGGGGCTGCGATCTCTCGCCGGCGGCGGCGAGCAGCACACCAGCAGCAGCGAGGAGGGGCGGCCGTGGCGTGGACGGGGGGGCGGCGGTGCGGGCGCCGGGCGACGGCGGCGCAGCAGCAGCGGAGGTGGGCGGTGCGGCGGCGGCGGGGCGGTGGAGCTGGAGCTGAGAGAGATAGATACTATTTTTATTGCTTGCTTATCCCCTAGAGATTACATGCCTCTTGCTTATATAGCCCGGCTAGTGGGACTTATAATCTAAGCAATCTCTATAAGGTTTCCTTATACGATCGAATACCTTTTACAAGCAATATTTATTTATTTCCTAATAAGGGTCTTCTTTATAGATTGAAATATCCCTTTTTACACACAAAAATTCTTAAGATAATCCTAACTTGAAGAAGAAGCAGAATCGACTCGTGCGGAGAGGCGGCGGCGGCGGGGGCGGCCCGCCTGCTCTGGCGCGCCTGGCCCCCTCGGGCCGGCGGCCGTCGCGTCGAGGCCCAATTAGCCCTTCCGGGCTGGCCCAATTCTGGGCCATGATATTTTCCCACCGTTCGACAAGGCGGCACGTCCACTTGCCGCCCAACCCACCACATAGTGGCCAAGGGCACGCTGATGGGGGAAGTGACCACTCCAGGCCCGAAGTAGAAGACGAGAGGACCACACTTGTCGTTGTCGTCGTTGCAGATGCTAGCGTCCTTGTCGGCGAAGGAGAAGTCGAGGTGGAGGTCGCCGAAGTAGATGCTGAACTTGAAGCTCAGCGGGGGCTGCACGAAGGGACGTTCCGCCATGCACGACGCATGACGGAGGCGCTGAGGGTGCTCGACAACTCGATCATCTGGCGTGTCGGGGGAGGAGACGTGTAGGTGTAGGTCGTCGGCACTGTCACCTTAGCGTGGAGCTGCCTGCAGTAGACATGTCGAAGCAATGTAGGCGGCGAGGAGGTGAAGTCGAGGAGGCAGCCGAGAGGAGGTTGCCGGGCGCGGCCGACAGCGCCCCAAATGCATCTCATGTGTCCATGGTGCGCCAACCGCGGACGCCGATGCGAAGAAGACATCGCCGTTGTTGTCAAAGAGGATGACGGTGGCGCCGTCGACCCCGTCGCCGGGCGTGCTCGGAGGAGAAGGACGCTCACTGGGAACTCCCCGATCTTCCCGAGGGCGGTTGGGGAGGTGGAAGCCCATCGCTACGCCGTGCGGCGGGCGTTCTCCCCAGCAGAAGTCTGGAGAAGCTCAAGGCTGCAGGGATGTAGTAGCGGTGGAAGTACCTCACGATGCCGTAGTTGAGGCTCCACTTTCGCGTGGCTCGCTGGCTTCGATGGCGTTGGAGATGATCGAGCTACTTGTTGGTCGTCGTGGCCAAGTGCAGCTCGGCCCGATCATGTCGTTCGACGTCGCCCATCGATGTCGTCCATCGCGCGGCAAGGCGCTGCTGGCCCGGCATGCGGTCCAGCGGGGCGCGGCGATGTCATTTGTCGATGTCGGTGGGGTTGATGTGTCGGCCGACATGGTCGGCGTGTGTCGGTGCTGGCTCGGCATCGGCGGGCTCGTCGTCGTTAGCGGCGGGCAAGGTCGATGGCCTCCTCCATCGAGCGAGGCTCGAACCACTCGGCGTCGTGCGGCGTGTCCGTAGGCCTCCAAGCGAGGCGACATGGTGGCGCTGTCCCTCAAGTTCCATGCGTAGTGCATAGTTCTCGGCGTCGATGTAGTCGCCCGGCTTGCCTCCCTGGGAAGGCGGCGCAGACGCCCGCAGTGTCGAGGTAGGCGGGGGGTCGAAGTGATGTCGCGGGCGGCGTGTGAACTCGCCCCACTCGATCGGGGACCTCTTCTTGGACAAAGTTCATGAACCGGACTGCAGCAGAACCAATGAGGTGGAAGGCAGCATAACTCACGTAGTAGTCTAGGTCGATGTCCAAGTTGAGGTTGAACAGGAGCTCCAGCTTGCGAATCCAGAGGTCGGGGTCGTCGCCGCCGTCGTATTCTGGACTTGCGGGCATGTCAATGAGGGAGGGGGTCATGATGCCGCGGGTGGCACCATCGGGCGCCGCCGCTGGTGGCGCGTCGGGCGCCTCGGGTGGCGCCGGGGGGTAGGGTCGGGGGCGCCGCGGGTGACGCCGTCTCGCCGGAGAGTCCTATTTGTCGCAGTGTCGGTGAAGAGGAGAGGGCAACCGGTGCTGCGGTGTCGTCGAGGATGACGTCAATGACGGCGGTGCGTCCACTGTAACGCCATCTTCCTCCTCCAAAATTTGGAGGATGGTAGGGTCGGAGCCGCCGACGGAGCCGTGGGTGGGGGGCGGCGGGGCGGCGCCTTTGGCCGCCCGGTGCGGCGGCGGCGGCGGCAACCGCCGGGCTGTCCTCCGGCCTTGGTCGCCGTGCTCGGGGTAGTCCTGGAGGTGATGAAGACGCACTCCATGCGACGCAGCGTCTCCATGCGACGCAGGTTGTCGTCGAGGAGCACCTCCAAGCGAAAGCAAAGCCGAGGAGGGGGGCGGAGCCGTGGGCGTGGACGGGAGGGGGCGGCCGCGCGGCGGCCAGATGAGGCGAGAGAGATAGATACTATTTTTATTGCTTGCTTATCCCCTAGAGATTACATGCCTCTTGCTTATATAGCCCGGCTAGTGGGACTTGTAATCTAAGCAATCTCTATAAGGTTTCCTTATACGATCGGAATACCTTTTACAAGCAATATTTATTTATTTCCTAATAAGGGTCTTCCTTATAGATTGGAATATCCCCTTTTACACACAAAGCATGGTGAGAGGCGGCGCAGAATCGGACTCTCAGACGGGAGAGAGGCGACGGCGGCGGCGGGGGCGCCGGCCCTGCTCGCGCAAGCACGCCCCCTCTTGGGCCGGCGGCCGTCGCGTCCAGGTCCAATTAGCCCTTCCCGGGGGCTGGCCCAATTCGGTCATGACAATGGGGCTCGCATGGCTGCCCGCCCACCGGAGCTGGGGCGAGCAAAAGAATGGAAGGGGGCACGCCTCGCCGGAGCCGAAGAAAGGAGTGGGGCGCCTCGCCGTAGGGTAGAAGGAAGAGAGGCGTGAGCGACCTCCGGGCATGTTTCATAACCAGTGGCGGGTGGGTAATTTCGGGACCAAAAGCGGGGGGTGAGGGCTGCTTTTCAATTTGTACTAGAATGAAAGCTGCTTTTGACCCAAAGTAGCTGTGGCTTTTGAGCCCTTTGGTTAGCTTTTGGCTTTTGGCAAAAGCAAAAAGGAAAAGCCCAACCAAAGGCACCCATAGTTTCCTTCCTCCGACAACATCGAGGCGAAATATGTTTATTTGGCTAGGATTTTGTCTCATTACCTACTATGAGCTGGTGCATTACTAAAGAACTCAGAGATGTTGGATGCACATGGAGACTTAATAGAACAGCCAAAGCATTACCTTCAATTATATGCTTGATAGACCAGCTGGTCAATTTTCCAATTTCTATACATAATATGCCATCAACTATTATGATAGCTGGTTAGTTAGTACAAATTTTCTAGTAAACTTATCCCATATTTTCATTTTTTTCTTGGTGTAGATAGTGTATTTGGATAATTTTCCTTCCACACGCCAGATTAATGACAAGAATATTCCCAATGCCAAGTACTTTACTCAATATTTGATTAAATAAATAATTTCCACCGAGGTGGTCCTATAGATTTGACCGGCTCAGTAAATTGATTTACCAAGATGTTTTTTAACTGCCACGGTTAATAAAAAATAACTACCACAGTTAATCGAGGCATTAACCGTGGATGTTTTAAGGTTTGTCAACCATAGTTAAGATTTTGGAAAAGCCTCCTAAAAGATTTTATATAGTAGTGTATATGACGCAATTTTAATATTGAAAATAGATTTATTGTCCATTTAGTTTTAAAATGAAGTATAATTGAATTTGGGTAAATCTGCGTTTTTTGGTATGTAATACACATTTCGTGTGTAAAAACACATGAATGAGATAGAAATACATACGATTTTTTTATGATAGCTGTTTAACTCAACTGCAGGGAGAACACAGGAAGCAAGAAACATGAGGTTTGAGTGAACGTTTTCCCATGATTTTGCTAGGGAATCAATCACAAAAAAAAAAAAACTTTCCTATATCTTTTGTTTTGCATGTGATTCATGTGAACTCTATAGTAGCTCTATCCATAGGAATAGGAATGCTAGTGTTGACACCAAAAATGTCTGAGAATGATTTTTGGTGACTTTAGTGACTTTAGTCGTGTCAAGGGCATTCTGGGCATGCTTGGAGTTCAACAATGAGACCAAATGATCAAATATTTGGCGAGGAAAGTAGCGGGCCACAAGAAACATGTGCCGGACGCCAGGACTTGGCCAAGGCGCGTCCGGCGCGATGCCCCCGGAGCGTCCGGCGTTGCCCTGGATGCAGGTCTTTCTAGACCACGTCCGGGGGTGCGCCGGACGCTACTCCCCGCATCTGTCGCCAGTGTCCGGAGGTGCCCCAGATTGTGGGGCTTTCTGGACTGTGTCCGGCGATGCGCCGGACGTCCGGCGCACGCGCGCGTGACCTGTCCAAAGCGATCTCGTTTGTGATCGGGTTTTGGAAAGGTTTGGTGTTTGGAAACATGTCCAATGCGGTTTCCTAAGGGGATAAGACCGCCCCCTCTATATAATAGAGGTTCATGACCGATTGATCTCATCTACATTCAATTGATCAAGATCAACCTATCAACATCTCAAACCCTAAATTCTTCTTCTCCAACCCTCTACCCTACTGTTCAGTCATTCTCCCGACAAGATTTCCGGCAATCCTAGGTAGCCTTGCTGGTCCTAGGAGATCCTTCGCGTGCGTTCTCCTGACGGATCTTTCCAGAGGGCATTTTGAAGCTTTTTTAGTCGATAACGAGCTCTACATCGGTCTAATCGATCTCTAGATCGGTTTTGATTGGTTACGCTTTGGTTCTTGCCGTCATGCATGTTGTGAGCAACCTCGTGGGCGTCCAAGACCCTCAAGTGTGTTGGGGCGAACCCTAGTTTGCGTTAACATACTTTTTGGCGACTCCGCTATGGAGAACAAGGCGTAAGTTACATTTTGATCTTGATTCTAGCACCATGCCTAACCAAGATGCGACCAAGAAGAGTGAGGAGCATGATAGCAATACCATACATCCTGCTTCCGTCGACGAGCTTCTGGATGAGCTGAAGGCCAAGCTACAAGAGAAGATGGAGGCCGTCATGCGCGCGTTCCTCAACAGCTGCATCAAGGATCATCATGATCGGGTCGAGCTATACAAGGAACCGATCTTCGATGAGATACTAGCTACCACCACTTTAGAAGTTGAGGTAACAAACAAACCTAAATACGATGATTCTTACCCTCAACATGCTGATTATGCTGCCATGCTTGAAGGCCATAAGAAAACAATTGGTGCTAATTTTAGTTCTGCCGTTGGAATGATTCTGACTAGATTTAACAAATTATAAGGTAGAACACTTAGAATAGAAGAGATAGATGAGGATCAATATGAGTTTGGCATGCCTTCTAATTTTTATGAGAATCAAGCATGGTACACGACTGCTAACAAAGGCAAATCGGTCCAATCGGCTCCTCAAGAAGCTGATAAAACCGATTCTACAAGTAAGGGGACGGCGACCAATAATAAACAAATTGTCACTTTTTTTGGCACTACATCGGATCGTACACAATGAATAGATAATAGGCAACAAAGAACAAGAAGTTTGGGGGGTCACAACATATTTCCTAACCCATCAAAATCACCTAGTACTATTCCTATTATGAACAATGAACCTACAGCTCCTAATCCTCCTCCTACCGATATGACTGATGCATTTAATCGGTTGAAGGAGGATTTGAATAAATCAGTTCAGGAAAGCGTAGGGATGCAATTGAAAACTTCTAGAGGTACCTACAATAAGCCGTATCCTCCACACTTTAACGACATGAGGAACCCACCAGGGTGGAAGGTATCTGATTTCCACAAATTTAGTGGCAATGATAATAAGTCTACCATGGAACATGTCGGTATGTATCTTGCTCAATTAGGTGAAGGTTGTGCTTTTCGATTATATGAAATCTTTGTAATATTCCTTTATCACTTATTGGCACAACTTTCTCTTTGTTTACGTCTTTACATGCATGTACCGTTGGTTCTTGGGCCCAATTAGAGGAAAAATTGTACAATCACTTTTATGATGGGGTTCAAGAAACTAGACTTTCTCATTCGACATCGGTTAGACAAGGGCATAGTGAGTCGGTGTTTGACTTCTTTAGGCGTTTTAAGGAGATTAAAAACCAATGGTTTCATTTGATGATTTCTGAATGTGATCTTTTTGATATATGCTTTAACGGTTTACATTATAAAATTAAGGATAAACTTGAGAATGTTCAGCTTACTAGCTTGCCTTACTTGATCAAGAGAGTTGTTCCAGTTGAATCGCGCTTGAAAGATTCTCGAGATGGTAACTATAAATCTCTTCGTTCAAATGTGCATGCTCGTGATGATTATTGTTCATCGGACGATGAGAGCAAAGAGGTAATGGCTGCTGAAATTCTGTGGCCACCTGAGAACAAACAAGTGACTTGCCTTTCTCTCAAGCTGATTCACACAAGAATCGAGAATGAGGAAGTAAAGTTTACTTTCGATGTATCTAAATGTGACCGCATTTTTGATGAATTATTAAAAATCGGGTGCATTAAGATTAATTATGTTTTGCCTTCTACAGATGAAATAAAAAAGCGAGCTTATTACACGTACCATAACTCTTACTCTCATGCAACTAATGATTGCAATGTTTTTCGTCGGCAGATCCAATCGGCTCTTAATGAGGGACGATTGAGTCTTACCGAATCCAAAGCAAGCTGCCCACGCTCAAGGAAAGAACATGATCATCGGTGAGCCATGGCCTGTACCGAATGTTCCTAAAAATTCGGGATAGCAAGTCCTAGCGGAGAAAAGTGAAGAGGACAAGGCCAAGCTTACTATTGTTGTAGGTTTGGTGCAAGTATTGCGACGTCAAGCGTGGTTGGATGGTCGAGCAGCGCTGACCAGGCCAGCTAGGTGTTGACACCTGTTATAGCACAATTTTATTAGTCAAATAACATGAAATAAGGGCTCAAGTTGGATATCAACATAAGTCTAGGGGTCTAACTAATATATTTCCATGAGTTTTGGTATTCTATGACTTTGCAGGGACTAACAGATAAAAACAGAGAAGATCGATGAGAATCGGAAGAGTTTACATCTCATACGATGACAAGACTTAACCGTGAAGTAACTCAACCCGAAATGTGGACTAAAACACTCTAGAAGATACTAGAAGACACCAGAAGAAACGGGAGACCGAGAGGGCTCAACCCCCAAGCGGCCGCCAGAGCCACTTAGGCCGGCCGCCAGGTGGGGTCGCCCTGTCAGCCTCACATTTTTATGTCAGTTTACCACCGACCTTGAGATTGTATCTACACCGTTGCTAGAGGTCGGTTTGATCCAAGGGTCCCTGTTCATCGCCAAGTCCTATATAAGAAGACCACCTGACCCCAGGGTGAAACCCTAATTAATACCAAGTCATTATCAATTCATATCAGCCGAGTTCATCTCAACTCAAGTCCAACCAAGTCTAGACCTAAGCACGGAGGATGCCGGGCGCGGGCAGGTCCAGCGCTGAGGCCGGCGGCGTCATGCGCGCGAGCAAGCCCCACGTGGCGGCGGCCACAACAGCAGAACACACCCGGCGGCAGCAAGAACGCCGGTGAGCTCGCCCTCCCTCCTCCTCCTTGGTGCTCGCGGATTTCTTCTTCCTCTTGTGATTTTGGGTTGGATATTCATGGGTCCGGTGCTTTCGGGTTTCTTGATTTTGAATCGGTGTGTCAAGAGCTCCGTCGTCGAGAGGCCCTCGTTGCGGCGGCCCCGGTGAGCTAGGCGGCGGTGGTGCGGTGCAGCGGTGCGGGTGGGCTGCGGCAAGACACCAGCCTCCGCGCCCGGCATGGGCGGCACCAACAATGGGTGCGAGCGCAAAGAACCGGCGCTAAGCGTGCCTTGGTGGTGGGCGCCGGTGCGGGTCCGCATGGCCCTGGTCCATCGGTGCGGCGACATGGTCTCGACGGTTGGCGCGGCAAAGCTTGGGCTGGTCTCGGCGGTTATCGCGGTCGTGGGGCGAGAGCGGCGTGCCTCGTCCCGCCAAAAACCTCACCGGTAGGCGGCTAGCCCCAACCTTTTCCTTCTCTCCGACTCCATGGCTAGATCCGGTGCTTCCATGAGTTTATGTTTCCTTGTCCCTTGTAGATTTCCTCATTTTGATCCGAAGCTTTCTTACGGATCTCGGGACTCCAAAACCTATAGTGGTAAATGACTCCGTCAGTGCTCAGTGCTTTCTCAGGGATCTAATTTTTATCATTATTATCCAACTGCTAGATTAGCGGTCCATTTTTAGTTGCTATCTGCAGATGCATTGTTGTGTCATGCACACATGTTTATCAGTGGTTTAGCGAGATATATATAATGCATGGGCTGACCTCTCGCCCTATTTCGAGTATGAAATGAGATGGTTCAATCCGGTATATATTTTTGCACACGTCATAGGATTTTGATGTGATACTGACCCTTCAAGATGTGCCATTTAATGTTTGAGGACATGTGAAAGTAGCTTCGGGGTTAGTTAGCCTTATTTAGTTGAAAATTGTTAGTACTTCCCTATTTGAGACGGCTCAAATATTTATGCATATGATATTATTTTAAATCCAAAGCAATGGATTGTTTTACTACTCTTTGAATATTTGTAATGGATCGTGTAACCATATATTTGGAGTTACGTTCAAGGTTGGTCCTTCCTTTATAGTGCAAGGGCAATGCGAGATGAAGCCATTGGGATTTCGAACAATCGATCCGGATGGAGGATCAGGTAAACTCTGAGGCCATGGCTCACTTATTCATTATATCAAGACAAAAAGTGCCTTCTGGTTTTGTTTTTCTTCATGATATTTTTCATGTTATATGAACGTTCTTTTTCTAACATTTGAGATATTTTTCATGGAAAATCTACGCTAATTTTCCAATGCGAGGTGCAGTTAAGCGGCTTGTTATGTGTTGGCATTCAATTAGCGGATCTTATGTTGGTGGCCTCGAGGTCATGTATTGAACTTAGATAGCATTGTTTCTTATTCTCACTTATTCATTATATCAAGACAAAAAGTGCCTTCTAGTTTTGTTTTTCCTCATGATATTTTTCATGTTATATGAACGTTCTTTTTCTAACATTTGAGATATTTTTCATGGAAAATCTCTGCTAATTTTCCAATGCAGGTGCAGTTAACTGGCTTGTTATGTGTTGGCATTCAATTAGCAGATCTTATGTTGATGGCCTCCGAGGTCATGTATTGAACTTAGATAGCATTGTTTCTTATTCTGTGAGCTCACCTGTGTCTCTGAAGCCAGAACAGTTCATTTTATTTAGAAACAATGTCCATGCACATCAAACAGTAGCTTTTCATTTGGTGTATAGATGTTTTCAATTTGGCGGCATTGACTTCGATCGGTAGTGGATGGTTGTGGTCCTCTTGACCGACGGGCGCTTAATGCGTGTCCGGTCGAGCATGGGCGTGGGTGACATTTGTCATCATTTGGATTGGCCGGTTTATTTTCGTATTTTGTCTAGGCCATGGTTGCTCTTTGTTTGATGTGAAGAGATTGCAAATGAAAAGCTTAAAAATCATTTTGTCCAGTAAGGTGACAATGTTCTTATGTCATTACGTGTTACCATATTTGTTTGATTGGGTGAATGGGATTTATTACGCTCTGCGCAGGTTGGTTGGAGCTAGATGCATTTGTAAAATCTGGTCCGCCACCAAGCTTTGGAACGTGGCTCAAGATACTATTGTCAACTCTTATCTATCGAGTGGATGATCTAACTAATTATCAACATAGATTTCCACTTTGAAAGTTAAGATAAACACGATGAGTCGCCATGAATCTATGTTCGAGAAGTTGAATTTTGCTAGATTTAACAGTTTGCTTCGGTTCATTCTTTTGGGACTTGACAAAAATTCTAATTCCTTTTCCTTTTATTTTACATCTAATCATGGACTGTCTATATGGTTGTGGTAATTTTGATTTGGACATATGGATTTGGTGTGTGGAGTAGGAAGTGGTGATTTCTGATTTTTTTACATTTTGATTTGGTGATGACAGGTTTTGTATAGGTTTATAGTGAGTCCCTTTGTTAAATCCCAAAGTAATATATTTATATGATAATAAATCACGAGACTCATCCTTTGTTATATGTAACTCGTTCAGGTCTAGAGTTCAGAGATCCACACACTTGAGAATAAGATGGTTTTGCGTCTCCAAAAAAACAAGAAGCCTTGGTAAGTCTGCATAAAATGGAATGGGTGTTTTTCCAAGACTAAGAGGGGAAATTATCTTTGCCTTCCTCTTCAATTAGCTCACCAAAGGTTGAGCGGTGTTCTTTCTCCCTCTATTCTACGCTCTATATTTTCAATTATATTTAAGCTCACTACAATGGAGATGCGTGTATTAGTTGTTCTTTGATAGTTCTGGTAAGATATATGTCTCCTAATAATTACGGAAAAAAGTTTCATGTATCTATGCTTTTACGACGACAAACTAAAACAATGGTTCTCATTTGTATCTTTGACTTGCTTTATTCTAGAGTTGACAATTAACTATACACTTCGAGTTGGCTGCAAGAACGCGTTTTAGCTATTTTCTATTGCAGAAAAAAACATAAGCATAGTTACTAAACCTCATTATATATATATATTTTTTTTGTAGCTGATTAGCTAACATGCAAATCAAAAGGATGGTACCCCTTGAGTATAATTTCAGTTTGTGGCTTTCAAGATGCCAATCTTTGTATTCTTGTAAGTCCGTGGCCACTACATGGATCAATAGAATAGTACTTTGCAGACATGTGTGTTTTAAAATACCGATTTAATTGCAATCAATGTTGCCGATTTCTTTTGATAACATGTTTGTTAAGCAAGAGACTAAAAATGCTCCTTATTTAATGTGTATCTCGGTTCTTCCGGAGCTATTATAATAATAGCATTAATACTTTGGTCGGATATTGATTAATACTTTGGCTCTGTAAGACTGCCATTTTTCTATAATTATTAATTGTGTCATGTATAGTTGAAGATTGTTTTACAGAGAATGTTATGTCCTTATTTTTTGTCTAAAAGTTCTGGAATGGTTCTTAAAAGCTCATGATCATGTCGTAGGTCACAAATTAGTTGGGTTTAAAGATCAGTATATTGGATTGGGCTACTCATGGTTGATGTTGTTTGAAGACAAAGGAAATAAACTAAAAAATGATATCGATGCAAAGATGCAAAGCACTCCGTGAGTTCATGTCCCTCGATTTGTCCGGGATAGTTCAGCCGTGCTTCCACGACTTCCATCCGAGCGTAAAGCATCACCAAAAAAAGAAAGCATGTCAGAAGGTTGCTAATCCTACGTCAGTTCTCTATCAAAATCTTTGCTGAATTGTTGTCTTTTCTAGGAGCTTCAGTCCTGGACTACACTATGTCTTTTTTTTCGGTAACATGCTCCCTGAGAGATCAATGCACATGGAGCTGCTGCCTTTCAGCAAGTAGATGATTCATAGCACGTACTTGGGTCTTATTCTGAACTATGCACCAGTGTTCTTATTTTCAGCTACCTTTTGTAGCCTGCAACTTACTTGACGTCTGTCTAGCCCTTTGCCACAATCCAGGTATTGATTTTGAGATGCTGAAATCAAGAGTTTAGGGTGTTGCTATGTGCTTCATGATAGATTCGCATGTATGTTGCTGTCAGATAGATTCGCATATACCCACTCTTGTCTGCCCTGTATGTTGGTGCTGGGTTGGAAAGGAGCAGCTGTAGCTACACAGGTGTCTAGAGCCTAGAGGAGCAGGTGTATGATATTCTGTTCTGTTTTAGTTTTTCTTACCATCAATCAGATCAGACCTCAGAACTTGGTGCTGCTTCCCTTCTGCGTTGTTGTGGTTTTTACCTGTGAAGTATGTTGTGTCCCAAGAAACCATGTTCTCTGGCCACTTGGCCCTAAACTCTCCTATGTATAATTAAGTGGAGCTTGAACCATCCAAATGTACGCCTACCTGATTCAAAAACATCGCACCATAGGATCATACTACTGTGATGTTCAGATCATGTCTACGAATTTATCGTGGCCTATTCTACAATGTTTATCTTAGAATAACGACTTTGGCCAGCACTCGCGCGCATGGGCGCGCGCAAATCACTAGTTTCTCTGCAATAGGTGTTGCCTCTATGAAATGACACATGGACCTGGCTGCTAATGAAATATTTAAGTTTTATTTCACTTGTTCGGTGACAAGTATCGCTTATTCGTGAAAGTTAAGTCGATCATCCATCAATCCAATTATGAATTTCTTTGGTTCATTACTACATCTTGATGTTTGGATGCTATAAATTTTGACAAAAGTAGAATATACATCAACAACAGCATATAATTTCTCAATACCGCCTGACATATCTGATGTGAATGGTATTGTATCAGGGCCATCGCTGTCGGTGTTGTATCCCTGAGAAAAAGTCTAGATTCTACTATTTTTAGAATGTAGGTTGGAAAAGGATGGATATCTTTCTGACCAAATTGGCTTACAAGGTGCAAAGTTGGCTATTTTTGTGCCCAGATAAGAAGAAACAATTTATATTAGGAAACATCAAGAAAAGAGCTGGTATGGTGTTGTGACTTCCCATGATTCCTCCCTGAAGACGGCAGTATCTATGGACATTTCACTAAACAAGCTACAAATGATGGACCAGATGCAAAGTTTCCTGAAGATGAAACCGGTGTTGATTCCTTTCACCTAAGAAGGTCCAAGTCTGGAGTTCCTGTAAAGTGTCGTAAAATTAATCTAGTTTGTTGTTCATGTAATACATGGGGTGCCGAATGCAAACAAAGAAGGTGCTAAGACAGAGAGCAAGGGGGAGAGAGGAAGAAGCTGTAGAAGAAGTGAAGCCATGAAGAAGCATTGAGTAAAGAATACGAGACAAATGTGTAGTCTAGTTTTTGGCTGAACCTTGTAAACCGATGACATGTATCTGTAACGCCTTGTCTGGCTCTTTCTTTTACTGAACAGAAGAAGACAAGGAAGTCAAGTTCTCTACACCGGGAGCAACTACTCTCTATATATGGTCGAAAATATAAAGAGATTTGTAGAGATAGGATCAGTGTCAATGACTGTTGTGTCAAATCACCTATTTGTAAACATTATTAATGTATGTAACTTTTTTTAGTGTGAATATGTATGCCATCTTGGATGGTTTTTAAGTCTGGAATGCAATGGCTGTGTTCCAATGTAAAAAAGAATAGGCTCTTCGTCATCAATTAAGATCATAAAGACAATATCAAATGTTGATTGATTTGCTCTGATTGGATCAATGTTGATACCTGCTGTGTCAAAATGACCTATCTATTAATGGTCTAATATGATTGATGTGAAATGTAATTCTTCTAAATGTGAAATACGTATCCTTTTTTGAGTTAAGAATATGCCAAGTTGAGTGGTTTTGAAGTCTGAAATGTGATATTGATTTATGAAATAAATACAAGACTGACATTACTACTGATACAACAAAGTTCAAAGCTATAGCATTATTGGAAACAAACATAAACAATTCAGTACTAACATACCATAATTTATTACAAAGTAACACGCATATGTTACTTAATTTCATGATTTTACACTCCACTAAAGTGTACTTTCCTAGTAGTTGCATTGTAGCAACTTCATCAACTCCATGTAAGAGACCGTGTATCCTCCTCGGATATATGAGCATCCATTGTAGAAGAATTCCCATAAATTTGAAAGTTTGGCAATATGGTATTAGCATACTCTTATTGGGTCAAAGGATGAGATATGATTGAAGACTTCTCGATAGCAGTAGGTTGAAGTCCATGCGTCAAAGAAGCTAAATCTGTACAAAAAAAAATACCGCCATCAAGTAAGTTAAGAAATAAGAATAAAAAAATAAATCATATGTATGTCTTACGATCATGAGATCTGGGTCATAGACCCGTGTCAGCTTCATTCCAACTTGTCGTATTTGGCCAATCAATAACATCTTCTCCGCTTTTATAACATGTCATTGGGATCTCAGCTGATGCAATTTATTTGGACTAGCAAGATAATGATTGTGATCAAGCATAACCTTTTGTACTGTCCAAGTCCCCTATCTACTAACACTAAACTGAACATGTGCATCACAACCTATCCTTGTACTATCCTTTGATATCAGAGCTTCTCCATGTCCTTGGCAACTACAAACAATATACTTTTGACATATACTACCATCTCCTTGATGCCTTATCTGGATCTTTCTTATATTGAACCCAACATGACCAACATAGGTACTATATAGACGCGATGCAGCGAATCCGTTTCCCCTTCTCTCACGTGTGCATGAGTGATTTTCCTTCGGATTTTGCATGCGTAACTTTCTTTACAATTTTGTGTGCTTGATTTCTTTCCAATTGTATAGGATGGACCACGAGAGAGATGCAAAGACTCTATCGTTGGAGAAACGAGGGGATGCCCTATATGAGCAAATCAAACAGGAGATGCAGGGGAAGAGAGATGGTGTGGGATTGCAGTTGACAAAATCATGGGCCCCACATTAAAATGTGGCACCAAAAAGTGCCCACGCGTTAGTCTTTTAGATGTGGGAGATTAGATGTGGGAGGATTGAGTACCAGTTGTTTCCTTTATAACAAGAAAGTATATGATTGGTAAATAAAATAAAATGGAACGATAGAAACTAGCTAGTGATTCACATGTATGAAATTGATGGGTTGTTACATAACACTAAGTAGAGGCATGCATGCTCATCAGTTTGCCATCAGCGGTGTGATGCCATCGAAGGACATCACCTTCTGTGGCTGGGTAAAATTGACAACGTACACCACCGCCATAATACGCCTAATGTCGCCGCTATGGTTGGACGTATTGATGATCAGCTCGTAGTACCAGTTGCGCGTAAAAGGCTGGTGCACGAGCCGACGCCCTGCACTTTGGCGCTCTCCACCTTATTGAAGTGGAGAACGATATGCTCCTGGTCCAGAGCCCAGCTACCGAGCTTCTGGATGAAGGGGTTCTCAGGATTAGGCACCTTCCTCCATGGGCAGGGGTAGGAGGGGTCAAGGTAGGCTAGAGCTGGCGAGGGGGCAGCAGAAGTGCAGACAATTGCGGTGCCAACAACGAGGAGGAGGAGGAGGTTGCAGGTCTTCATGGTCGTCATGGCTTCTACTAGTTTTGGCCGTTATCAAGGATCAAGCCGGGGGGAACTTAAGTAGTATCCATATCCATCTTGCTATGTCTACAATTGGATTCAAATAAATGCTGATGTGTGTCATTTTAGCCATCATTTCTAGGTAAATACTAATAATGGGATTCCATTTAATGGCTTATGTATATGCCTACTATTTTTTAGGAAGAAATTAAAAGATTATTAGGATATTATGGAAACTTAAAGTTTCAGCATAAACCCCCTTGGTGATGATAGAGCAGTAATTATAATCCGTCATCCCAAAATATTTAGTGTTTTAGGATTTTGAGGACAAATGGTGCTTAATGAAAGTTATCTATTTATATTGATATTTATTGAAGGTGATCCACAAGAAAACAAAGATAGTGATTACATGTAATCCTAATTCTATTCATTCTATTTTTCTCGGAGTTAAACAATCTTAAATTTTGACCATGTTTATAGAGAGGAGAACCAACAAAATATATCCTTATATGATATTAAATGAACAATAGTTGTTAATTGAGCCATAATAATTATTCTACTGCGATGTCCATCCCAATATTATATAATTTGGATCAAATTTCATAAAAATATAAACTAATTTATATAATGTGGATAAAATTTAATACAATAATTGCTAAATAATGTGCACTAGAAAGCATACTTTGATTATATAATATGGATGAAATTTACAAAAGGGATATTTAAATAATATATACTGAAAGCATAAAATGATTTATAATGTGGTTGAATTTAATAAATTGTCATTATTTTCACCAATTTGACCTGCCCACTACTATATTAAATCTTTTATAAGGCAATTCCATTTTATTAATCGTGGCGGTTGGAGGCCAACCAAGCTAGCCAACCGGGGAAAACTGCCATGGTTAATCTATTAGTAAGTTTTCCTTATATTATTCCATGTGAGTCCTTAGACTAGAATAATCTGTTGAATATTTATCTTATCTTGCATCTGCCATTATCTTTATTATTATTTGTCATATATAGAAGCATTATTCATTATTAGTTTGCTACTATTTCATAGTATAGAGGTGTATTAATATTATGCATTCAGTTATAGATAGTTGTCACAAGTACATATTTGGCCCCACCCAGAGGAAGCTAGGCGCGAGTCAGACCGGAGTGCACACACCAAGAGGAGGGGGCATGATCGCCACCGCCGTCAGCGCCCACGTCTTCGTTATCGTCTTCAATTAGGATTAGATCTTTGCTTTGAAGGGGTTATTCCACTCCATAAGAATGTCCCCTATTAGGAAAAAGAATAAGAGGTTGCTTGTAAAAAGGCCTTCCGATCTATAAGGAAATCATTAGAGATTGCTTGTGTTACAAGTCTGATAGGTGGGCTATATAAGCAGGGAGGATGTAATCTCATAATTCAAGCAATAAAGAAAATATTCCCCCAACCCTAGCCCACATGCACCGCCGCCCCTGCCCTACCCACGCCAAGATCGCCACCCCTTGCCCCGTGCGCCGCCGCCCTCAGCTGTCGCTGCCCTGGCGCCGCCTGCTGCCGGCCATCACCTTCGCCCCCATCGCGGCTGTGACACGTGGTATCCAGAGACCAGGACGATTCCCCACCACTGGTGGCTTCCGAGACGCACGACTTCTTCATGGCCCACAAGCGTCTCCTCGAGAACAACCGAGGGGATCGACCGCCACTTCGATGAGATCGAGGCCCGTCTTCACCGCATGGAGAACGCCTACATCAACACCCCGGTCTACCTTCCTCCTCTACAAGGCACGACGACAACATACACCGGCGAGCTAGACAGTGCCACCACCATCCATGGAGCCACCCAGGGCACCGACATCGACAACATCGACATCTTCAATGACTCGTCCCAGGTTATAGATGAGCCTATTCTTCGTGCACCTATAAGAGGAGTACCTTTCTGATTGTATGTGGTTGCCGAAGACAAGGTGATTGGGGATATTTTTACTCAAGAAGATGAAGGAAAAGAGTATGTTGTTTCTCTTGATCCAGTGACAAGGTATGCTCATATTGAAAAATTATGCTTATCACTATATTTTGCTTGTTCTAAGATGAGAAATTATCTTTTGTCAAGCACATGTGTGGTAGCATACCAGGCCGATGTCATTAAACAAATGTTGTATCGGCCAATCCTTTCTGGAAGGGTGGGCAAATGGGCATACACTTTGATTGAATATGACATGACTTTTGAGCCATTGAGAATTTTAAAATGTCAAGTTCTTGCTGATTAAGCATAGCATAAGCATGGATAACAAGATAGATTATTACACTATCACCCTCTGGAGGTTATATTTTGATGGATCGGTGTGCAAAGGTGGCGCCGGAGTTGGTATTGTCATTGTTAATCCTTATGGTGCTGAAAATCCGATGTCATGTCGATTGGAGTTTCATTGCACTAACAATCAAACCAAATATGAGGCTCTCTTGTTTGGATTGATCATGTTAGAAGTTATGGGGCTGATCATGTGGAAGCTTTTGATGATTCATTACTTGTGGTGCAACAAGTCGCCTCAATGCTTGCCTTGATTTAATTGGTAAGTTTGTTGAATTTAAGATTTGGCATATCCCAAAGAGGAAAATCATAAGGCTAATTTGCTTGCTCAACGAGCTTCCAGTTATGTATTGGAAGAGAATCATTTGCATTTAAAATTTATGTATAGAGCAAACTTGCTTGCTCAACAGGCATTCGGCTTTAATGAGGACGAGAAATATTTTCATCTACAATATTTGTCGATGCATGAAAACTTGACTTCTTTGGGTGTAGAGCCAGGAGAGTCGGCTCAGTCAATTGTCCTAGGTGCCAAGCCGATTTGTGATGGTCTACAATCGGCCAAGCCAATTCTTAGAATCAGTCCAGCCGACTTTGCCAAAGATAGTCAACAAAATTGGCGCAAGATACTTTTAAATCGATTTATTACTATTTTGGACAATGGTAGTACCTATTTGGAAGATTGGAGGACTCCTCTTTTGTCTTTCTTGCGGGATCCTAGCATTTAAATACACAAGAGCCTTCTACGCTCGCTTTCAAGTATACCTTGCACAATGGTGACCTTTATCGAAGAACCGCCGAAGATTTGTTTCTCAAGTGTCTAGGGGCTAATCAAGCGAGAGTGACTATGGGATAAGTCCATGAAGGCATTTGTGGTGCACATCAATCGACTCTGAGGATGAAGTGGTTGTTAAGATGGGTTGGTTTTTGTTGGCCTACTATGATGGCTGATTGCTTTCGCTACTATAAAGGATCTGAAGAGTGTCAACGGTTTGGTAATATTCAGTTGGTGCCCACTACTATGCTCCATCCTATCATCAAACAGTGGCCTTTTCATGGTTGGGGGCTAGACTTCATTGGTCAGATTCATCCTCCATCTTCAAAAGGTCATAAGTTTGTCTTAGTTACTATCGATTACTTTACTAAATGGTCGGAAGCAGTTCCTTTGAAGAATATGACACATAACGATGTAATTGAGTTCATCACTGAGCATAGTATTCATAGATTCGGCATTCCTCAGACATTAACTATGGATCAAGGAACTTTGTTTATGGTGAAGGAGGTAAAGGATTTTGCTGAATCTTATAAGATCAAGATGCTCAATTCATCTCCATATTATGCTCAAGCTAATGATCAGACCGAGTCAAGTAACAAAACCTTGATTAAGCTTATTCAAAAGAAGATAGATGACAATCCAAGGAGGTGTGGCATGAGGTCTTGTCAGAGGCATTGTGGGCTCATGGCATATCAAGGCATGGTGCTACTAAAGTTACTCCTTATGAGCTAGTTTATGGTCAAGAAGTTGTGTTGCTTGTCGAAGTGAATTTGGATGCATACAGGTTTGCTAAGCAAAACGACTTATCTTCTGTTGTGTATCATGATTTAATGATGGATAACAATTATGAGGTGACTGATAAAAGATTGAAAGCTCTAAAGGAGATAGAGAAGGATAAAGCCCGTGTTGCAAGAGCCTACAACAAGAAGGTCAAGAGAAAATTGTTTCAAATCGGTGACTTAGTGTGGCAAACTATATTACCGAGATAGGCACGAAAAAAAGTAATCAATTTGGCACGTGGTCACCTAATTGGAAGGGTCCTTACAAAGTGATCAAGGTGATTTTTGGGAACTCATATATATATGCTTGAGTTAACTAGTGGTGAATGTCTTCCAAAGGCAATTAATGGAAGATATCTTAAAAAATATTTTCCAAGTGTTTGGCAAGGGGCCTAGTGCTCTCAAGCAATGGCCGATGCATGCATCGCCTTTAGATAAAAAAAATGGCCAATATTTAATATTGCCCTTAGTCACTGAACAACTGATATGATGGGAATTCGTTGTTGCTTAGTTGTTTTTTGTTTGTCATGTTTTCAGGTTTGCGTACTCCTCGCCTGAAAACAGGGGGCATATGTTGACACCCAAAAATGTGCGAGAATGATTTTTGGTGACTTAGTTGTGTCAAGGGCGTTGTGGGCATGCTTGGAGTTCAACAACAAGACCAAATGATCAAAAGATTTGGCGAGGAAAGCAGCAGGCCACAAGAAACATGCGTCGGACGCCAGGACTTGGCCGAGGCGCGTCCGGCGCAATGCCCCCGGAGCGTCCAGCGGTGCCCCTGGATGTAGGTCTTTCTGGACCATGTTCTGAGGGGCGCCGGACACCACTCCACGCGTCCGACGCCAGCATCCGGAAGTTCCCCAGATTACGGGGCTTTCTGGACTGTGTCCGGCGATGCGCTAGACGCATCTGGTGCTCCCATAGCAGGCGTCCCGTGCACGCGTGCGTGACCTGTCAAAACCGATCTCGTTTGCGATCAGGTTTTGGAAAGGTTTGGTGTTCGAAAACGTAGCCAATGCGGTTTCCTAAGGGGATAAGACCACCCCCTCTATATAATAAGATGATAATGGCTGTTTGATCCCATCTATATCCAATCGATCAAGATCAACCTATCAACTCCTGAAACCCTAATTTATCCTTCTCCAACCCTCTACCCTGTTGTTTGGTCATTCTGCCAGTGAGATTTCCAGCAATCCTAGGCGGCCTTACTGGTCCTAGGAGATCCTTCACATGCGTTCTCCTGACGGATCTTTCTGGCGGGTGTTCCAAAGCTTTTTTCAGTCAAGAACAAGCTCTACATCGATCTAATCGATCTCTAGATCAGTTTTTGATCAGTTACGCTTTGGTTCTTGCCATCGTGCAGGTTGTGAGAAACCCCATGGGCGTCTAAGACCCTCAAGTGTGTTGGGGTGAACCCTAGTTTGCGTCAACAGCTAGAAAATAATATCTAGCCAAAAATCTAATGTCAGAGTTGGCACTAGTGTCCACATATGTCTTGATGTCATCAGTCTAAAGCACATATCACAACCAGGCTATAGTTTTTTTAATGGGAATAAGCTGGCTATAGTGCCTACTCCTGTCTCATCTGCAGCGTAAATCATAGATTTCATAAGTAGGCTATAGTGTCGGCCTCTTCTAATAATTAGACAAAAAAGGACACCATTGGTTATTGTGGGGCCTCAAGCCCTTCGCCAAGGCTTCTCAACTCCCACTATTATTAAGCTTGCTTATAAGCCCATCATGCTTGCTCCACTAGCACCAAGTCTATATTAATAGACGATCCATTTTATTTGCAAAGAGGGTCACAAACTGGTACTACCTCCATAAATATATAATGGGGAAACTTCATAGGCTGTTGTTTTCTTACGTATTTGAATATAATCATCTCATAAAATTGATTAAGGCTTGTCTCCTAAAAGGTCTATCTCTGAAAATGGGACTCATTCTCATTTTCAGAGGAGGGCCTATTAAAAGACACACCTTTGTTAAGAGGATGAGGTCCATACAATGGATTTAGTTTTTTAGCTTTGTGTTGAATTGCTTCGATAATGTAGTGTTTTGTTGTTGTTTTGACCTTTTTTAATGCCTCTTGGAGAGGTACAACATAAGGTCGAGATGGTTGTGTCCAAATGGTATTTTAGGCCAATTCATCTTTGAAGCAAATGTGACATTCAGGTTGCGAAGAGAATCTTTCTAAGACAATATGCATGAACTCAAGAAACATAAACAATCTAGAGTACTCTTATTTCAAGTTCTTGCTTAGAATTTACATCGCATCATCCTTGAGTATTCATCACTCCATTACCAGCAAGTTTCTCAATTACATCGAGCAGGCTTACCATGGGCGATCATTTCCTCCGTCAATGGTGGCTTGGTAGGTTTGCCACAACGTGGCAACAGATGACCAGGCGAAGGGCTAGGCCCCCGTGGCAACAAATCCCCAACCACATTTGGTGTCATCCCCACCGTGGAAGGAGGCTTCCTAGGTCCGACGGGTTGTATTTTCCATGATGGAGGCATCGCCACCATGGGCGGCAGATGGCGAAGTTTGCCACAACATGGTGGCAGCGGATGACCAGGTGAAGGGCTAGGCCCCCGAGGCTTCCTAGGTCCGACAGGTGGTATTTTCCACGATTGTGGCATTGCCACCATGGGTGGTGGATGTCTAGGTTTGGCACAAGGTGGCAACGGACCACCAGGTGAAGAACTAGGCCCTTGAGGCTTCCTAGGTCCCGATTGGGTGGCAAATGGCTAAGGTCGGAGGGTGGTACTCTTCCCGAGGTAGCAAATCCCCAACCACACTAGGTGGCATTGCCGAGTATGGTTGTACATCCGCCATCGTTTTCAAAAGTGTGGCCAAAAGTGTTAGGACCACCACGACCACAATTGATGGTGCGATGGCCCCGGCGATACTATTGTTGCTGCTAGCCATGTCTAGCTTGTGGTTTTCTTCTCTTTTTATGGATTTTTGTTCATATGGAGCATTTAGGTGGATAGAAACTTGAACCCTATGTATATGTATATATAATCGAGCATAGCATGTAAATAAAGCATGCATATGGAAATCAACCTGATTAGTAGAATGCTTTTAAGCCCCTCACATATGTTTGGCTTGCATTTAGAGTTTCCTGTATTTATCAAGTCTTCATATATGCCCACACGTAAGACTTCTATTACAAGGCTGAATATGTTTAGCTTTCAATTATATCTCCGTTAACTTTCCAAAAGTATGTTCACAAAGAAGACAAATTTTGGAATGTCTTTAGTGCATTTTTGTGCTTTGCCTCGCTTTTTTTTGTTAATTAGTCCTTATTAATTTTTCTCAGTCTTAAAGACATAACTTCAACTCTTCATTTACAACTACTTTTATAACTCGATATTATCAATATGTTATAATTCAACCCATTGTAATATAGGTCCCTTTAAGATTTTTGTCACCCATACTTAAGCTCTGAAAATCGATATAGGGTGTCTGTACATGAAAATGTATTGGCATTATAAAATTAATGCTATTAGTGTATTCACACAAAAAAGGGCAATTTCGTACTATACAAACCTGTTATTTTCAATGCCATATTTTTTGAGGAATTCACATCAAAGTTGAATCATAATTGCGGCACATGTTTGGTTTCAAAAGGAAACTTGTTGACACCGTGAATCATGAAATGCTTTCCTTGTGTATCTTAGTGGTGCACAATTGGTAATCCATATAAAATCAATTCATGTTCTGATATCTTTAGATTGAAAGCATACTCTTCTAGGGCGATCCCAGATTCATGATGCCGAGTGTTCAAATGTTTTCCCTTGATAATTTGACTTGTTACCAATGAATTTGTACCTACACTCTTGTATCAATAATATGAAGTGTTGTATGGTTAGGATACAGGAGATGCACCTAAAATAAATAAAATTGTTTCAGTATTGTCACACCCAATTTTAAGAACAAAAGAGGATGCATACATATCTTATGTGTGCCCTGGAATGTCACATACATAAGTTGATAAATGTATAAAAGTACCACCATAATGCTTATTACATAGCAATTAAATATTCATTACAAGTCTTAAACAAATAATAATATTAACTAGCACAACTCTCGTGTAGAAGCTCCAACACAAGGTTTGGTTGGTGGTTGACACCAAGCCAAATACTCATCACGGTAGTCCTCATAATAATCATCATCTCAGCCTTGATCTGTACCCATCTGGGATTTTTAACCAAATAATGAAATATAATGTGTAAATACATGTCGTACTTAACAAGAATAGCAAGGGGTTCATGAGACTTAAATAGGCGACCTTTGGTTTACCGCATTTAGCTTTTATGTGATAGTCATGTTCTTAGCATTAATAGCAACAAAGTAATAACAATCCCCATAAACCCATGATCATTATAACATAATAATTTAAAGCGGAAAATGATAAACCTTGAGGAGTTAACAAACATTAGTCATTTATCCTTGGCATAACAGTTTCCAAAGGCTGCCCATGTCCACACTACTACAGATTCGCTCATCACTACCGCCGGTATCACTGCCGAAATTTAGTCCACCGGCGGCGATGAACCGCGCCCGGCGATGATGAACCGTCCAGCGCGGGACAAACCGGAATCTCGGCCGGACTCGACCAATACCGGCGGTGAAGATTTATATCTCTACCGGTTTGAATCATTCCCGGGCGGTGGTCTTGATGGACCACGAGATCACTCGCGGGTTTGAATTAGAACCGATAGCGATTCGACGATTGACACAACCGGGTTGATTGGAACCGATAGCGATTTGGGAGGGGAAGCAAAGGAACAGTAAAACAAAAATCGGCGAAGATTAACACGCATCAGTTAACAAACGGCCGATCCATTAACAAGCGACACAAACCAAATTAAACTTTCATAGAAACAAGCGATACAATAAATTAACATAGAAAGCGGTGGCCTAATTAAGCCGCCTTCTTGGCCTTCTTCTTGGCCTTCTTGGCCGCCCGCCGGCCTTCTTCACGGCCTTCTTGGCCGCCATCTCCTCGGTTTGGCCACGGGTATCCCCTCGGCGAGGTTATCGGCCAAGTACTCGATCCGGAGGGCGATGATGGACTTCTCCTCCAAGTGGTGATTCACCGTTGGCGGGCCAAGTTGGTCGGCCCGGCTGTTGAGCTTGTTGCGGGCGGCGGCGAGGCGATGCGGGATGGACTTCTCCGCCCCGGTCGGCAGCCATGTCGATCGTCGACGGCGTCACCGACCCGGCCGACTTCTTGTGAAAACGGGGTAGAGAGGGGAGTGTGTTTGGAGAGCGGAGTGTTGGAGAGCGGACCGGAGACGAGGGGGGTTATGTACGTATAAATAGGACTCGGCCCGCGGTTTCACGAGGGAACAGTTGAACACAAATGATAGAAAATTAAGATTGACACGCATCATAATAAATAATTTAGTTACTCAAGGAAACAGTAGAACCCAAATCAACGAAAGATAAAGAGATTGCCATGCAATAGATTAACCAACAACTGAACCATTAGCAAATTAACCACACAGATCATTGTATCTTACACATCCACACAGATCGGACAACAAAAATTAACATAAACAAATAAAAAGAGAACCTAGGCCGCCTTCTTGGCTTCGCGCTTGGCCGGCTTCTGGCGGCCACCTTCACCGGCCTCCTCCTCCGGTTTGGCCGGAATCCCTCGGCAAGGGTATCGGCCGGAGAGTCGATCCGGAGGGCGTAGAAGTTGGCCCTCTCCTCGAGGGGCAGATTCACCTTTGGGGAGGCCAACATCGTCGGCCGGGCCGTTCGGCTTGGTGACGGCGGCGCGGAGGAGGTCCACAACGAACTTCATCTCCTCCGGGTGGCGGCCATGTCGGCGATCGTGGGCGGCGAGTCCGGCTTTGCACTGTGAGAGGGGCACCAAAGAGAAGTTAGTGTTGGATAGCGGGGGCGCCGGGGACGGGGGTATAAATGTGGCGTTTTCAAAAGACGGTATCTCGAAAAACGTAACGGCGGCCGCTGCGCCCAATGGCCGTCTCCTCGGCACTCAACGCCCATTGTATTTTCCAAAAGCACAACCGACAGTTAATTATTTTTCAAAGAACAAGTTAAGATTCAAATCAAATTTTAATTTTAATCGCTCTTTAAGCGCAAGCGAAAGCAGATTCGAGGGGACAGAGGGAGCAACACATAGCAATAATATATATAATTTTTATTTTATTAATATATAAAAACAAAAAAAAATAGAACATATAATAAAAATGATAAAAAAACAAAAAAGAGGAAGGCCGCCGGCCTAGTCCTAAATCCTCCTCCTCCTCCGCCATTTGGCGTCGTCCTTCTTGGCCAAGGCCTTGAGGGACGATCGGCCACCGCTGCTCCACCTTGGGGGCGTAGTGGTTCATCTTCTCTTCAGGGGGTGGATCCACCCTTGGAAGAAGACCATGGCCGTCCGCCCGGCTCCTTCAAAGCATCTGAAGGCGGGGCGGAGACGATCGAGGGTGAAATCCATCTCGATCACCTCACGCATGCGGCGGCGACCGGCAAGGTCATCGGCCGCCGCCTCTAGCCGGGTGGCGAAGGTCCATGCGGCGGTCCCGCTTAGGAGAGGGCGGGGCGTGGTCGGGTCGGAGTCGGAGCCGGGGCGTTGGCCGCCGGCGCCGCCCACCACCGGTTCCTTGCCTTTGTCCTCCGCCGCCTCCATCTCCTCCCCGGTGCGCTTGTTGGATCGAGAGCGAGGCAGCCATGGCGCTGAAGAATGCAAAGAGAATGTGGGTGGATGATCGAGAACTGGAATGGATGAACACCATGATCGGAGGGTGTGCTTAAAGAGAGAGTTAGCCGGCTGCTCCACTTCCCCACGATCGAACGCGGCGTCAAAGCAACCGCTTGGAATTCCCACGATCGCCGGTTGGAATTCGCACAATCTCACTGGCGGGCGGCGTTTCCCGCGCCGTGCGGTTTTGCGCTTCGAATTCTGGGCTGCATTTCCAATGGCGCGGGCGACAACAGAGTCTCCACCTTCATTGATCCTTTGTCGGGCCCACACATGAACCGGTAGTGATTAACAAATCGGTGAAACAAATAGTTATATACGTAAAAAATCGATTTATTGAAATCATTAATTTTATCTCAGCATTAATGCATTGAGATTTCAACTAACCCGTTAAGCACGCCACGTACACTCCGTATTATAAATTTTCATTTTAGTAATGCGTATATAGGCTGCGAGTAGGTCATGGCTTTGTGATACGTCACGGCCGCGACCTTGAGAATCGTGTTGCTCTAGTCTTCACTACGGTTCGCTTAATTAAACCGGCGGTGTCTCTACGCTTCCCATGAGAAAAGGGTGAGCACCCTACTGGCTGCATCGGCGGGTTATATCAATGTCGATAATAACACTTGCCGGGTGCACTTTCAAGACCGGCGGTGATCACATATATCCTTTGCCGGTGTACCACTACGCGGCGGTGTTATGGAGTATCCTTTGCCGGGTTAAAACTAAGAACCGGCGGTATTTTGCATTGTCAGCGGGCGAGCGATGCGCATACGGCGGCTGACCCTGCACCATTGCGGGAAGAACCTTGTTGCCTCGTTCTCCGTACCACGGCCCGCGGTGCTTGGTTTATGCGGTGCCAATTATCCGGCGGTGAACTTCCATATCACTGCGGGGGGTTTAGGGTTGAAACCGGCGGTGATCGGTCCGTACCACGACATCGGCCTATAAAAAGCGGCTAGTGCGGCCCTTAGGTTTGCAATTCAGTTCTCTTCGTCCTCTTTCTTGATACTCTTGATTCGGTTGCTGTTCTTCTTCCTCGATCTTCTTTGCTACTCTCCACATACATATCTATGGCCTCTCTATGGGAGAAAGCCCTCCACGTCTGAGATATCGTTCTTATGCATCTTAGGCCACCAAAATGGTTCACACACAAGAGGTGCTACAAGAGTCTTACGAAGATTGATTGGCGCCGAGAAGGTTAGAAACATTTGTGAGATTCACGGAGCCATCCGGTTACGTGTGCTTGAGATTTGGGCAATTTGGATTTACATGTCCATATGAGAGACATGGCATTCTCCGGATAAGATCATATCGATTTATGAAAATGCTGCTTGAATGAAAATCTCCTTTGGTGATCAAAGCAGATTTTCATAAATTGCTTTATGATCTTCTCTTGCGAATGCCTATGCATCTTGTCATTGGGCGCAACCCGCAACTTGGCCATTGCAAAGATAATTATACGTAAGGCATCCTTGCTGTGGATTCAATGTAAATCGAGTTATGCCCTCCTTGTAAGATCGAGCACAAGAAACCTCCACGAGCACCGATGGGACCTCAACGGGCACCGATGGGCTTTCAAAATCCCATCGAATTTCATCAAGAATCACATTACCTTCGGCGTTTTTTGTTTTAAATGTGTTTGTACACTTTGATGAGAACATTGATCTATTCATGGAAAGGTCTTTGTTATCATATATGTAATTTTTTTCAAGGTCTTTTTTATCATATATATGTCGGATATCGGATATTGTATATCGGTTTGCTATATATATATATATATATATATATATATATATATATATATATATATATATATATATATGTTCCTTTCAATGGATGTTTGCATTTATATATCATATATCATAATACATGCGCAGTTCTTTTTTTCGACGCCCTTCTTATCTTTCATGGACGAACATAAATATATAAATGCTCTATGTACTAACAGAAAAGTTGGTAAACATCATTGAAACGCACAACTTCGGTGAAAAAGAAAGGTCCAAGTAATCTCACGGCGGTGAAAGATAGCTGTCGGTTTGAAATATATCACTTAGGGTTTTAAAAAGAGCCCCCGGCGATAAAAGAGACAACACTACCGGTTTGCAAATCTACGAAACCGATAGTGATCGACCTTCTATCGCGTTTATCACGTAGGAAAATCTAATAATAAAAATATGGATCGAGAAAGACCTAAGATCTTGTGTGGGGGCATAATTTGGGTGTACAAGGTTGTAAAAAAAAATTCAAGACATTTCTACATTGTGGGAGTACACATGCTTCACAAAGGTACATGACCCCTTTCATCGGAAGCATGACCGACAATTACATCCATAAGCTATCTTTGGGTCATCTTCGTTCGGTGTGGTCTCGGCCTCAAACTTTTTCTTAGGCGTTCACATGCCACGTGTGAAGGAAGCACGATGTTTGAGATTTTTCGGACAAGGTTTGATATTTTTTCAATTAAATTGAATTTCTACGCGGCGACCCCGAGTAATTACGAGGTTGAAGCTGGGGTTACCCACTAACAGAGCAGTGGTGCCAAAATTTCTCACATGGTCTCACGTGTCCTAGGAGGCAATTGTGTAGGTTGGTGAAAAATTCATAAGTTTTCAAGCTTTAATTAACCTCCTTCTATCGCGTTTATCACGTAGGAAAATCTAATAATAAAAATATGGATCGAAAAGACCTAAGATCTTGTGTGGGGGCGTAATTTGGTTGTACAAGGTTGTAAAAAAAATTCAAGACATTTCTACATTATGGGAGTACACATGCTTCACAAAGGTACATGACCCCTTTCATCGGAAGCATGGTGACAATTACATCCATAAGCTATGTTAGGTCATCTTCGTTCGGTGTGGTCTCGGCCTCAAACTTTTTTTCTTAGACGTGCACATGCCACGTGTGAAGGAAGCACGATGTTTGAAATTTTTCGGACAAGGTTTGGTATTTTTTCAATTAAATTGAATTTCTACGCGGCGACCCCGAGTAATTACAGAGTTGAACTAGGGTTACCTACTAACAGAGCAGTGGTGCCAAAATTTCCCACATGGTCTCATGTGTCCTAGGAGGCAATTTCGGTGTGTAGGTTGGTGCAAAATTTATAAGTTTTTTTAAGCTTTAATTAACCTCCTTCTATCGCGTTTATCACGTAGGAAAATCTAATAATAAAAATATAGATCGAAAAGACCTAAGATCTTGTGTGGGGGCATAATTTGGGTGTACAAGGTTGTAAAAAAAATTCAAGACATTTCTACATTGTGGGAGTACACATGCTTCACAAAGGTACATGACCCCTTTCATCGGAAGCATGACTGACAATTACATCCATAAGCTATGTTAGGTCATCTTCGTTCCGGTGTGGTCTCGGCCTCAAACTTTTTCTTAGACGTGCACATGCCACGTGTGAAGGAAGCACGATGTTTGAAATTTTTCGGACAAGGTTTGGTATTTTTTTCAATTAAATTGAATTTCTACGCGACGACCCCGAGTAATTACAGGTTGAACTAGGGTTACCTACTATGAGCAGTGGTGCCAAAATTTCCCACATGGTCTCATGTGTCCTAGGAGGCAATTGGTGTGTGTAGGTTGGTGCAAAATTTATAAGTTTTTAAGCTTTAATTAACCTCCTTCTATCGCGTTTATCACGTAGGAAAATCTAATAATAAAAATATAGATCAGAAAGACCTAAGATCTTGTGTGGGGGCATAATTTGGGTGTACAAGGTTGTAAAAAAATTCAAGACATTTCTACATTGTGGGAGTACACATGCTTCACAAAGGTACATGACCCCTTTCATCGGAAGCATGACCGACAATTACATCCATAAGCTATGTTGGGTCATCTTCGTTCGGTGTGGTCTTGGCCTCGGACCTTTTCTTAGACGTGCACATGCCATGTGTGAAGGAAGCACGATGTTTGAGATTTTTCGGACAAGGTTTGGTATTTTTTTCAATTAAATTGAATTTTTACGCGACGACCTCGAGTAATTACAGGTTGAACGGGGTTACCCACTAACGAGAGCAGTGGTGCCAAAATTTCCCACATGGTCTCATGTGTCCTAGGAGGCAATTCGGTGTGTAGATTGGTGCAAAATTCATAAGTTTTCAAGCTTTAATTAACCTCCTTCTATCGCGTTTATCACGTAGAAAAATCTAATAATAAAAATATGGATCGAGAAAGACCTAAGATCTTGTGTGGGGGCATAATTTGGGTGTACAAGGCTGTAAAAAACATTCAAGACATTTCTACATTGTGGGAGTACACATGCTTCACAAAGGTACATGACCCCTTTCATCGGAAGCATGACCGACAATTACATCCATAAGCTATCTTTGCGTCATCTTCGTTCGGTGTGGTCTCGACCTCAAACTTTTTCTTAGGCGTGCACATGCCACGTGTGAAGGAAGCACGATGTTTGAGATTTTTCGGACAAGGTTTGGTATTTTTTTCAATTAAATTGAATTTCTACACGGCGACCCCGAGTAATTACGAGGTTGAGCGGGATTATACATACTTCACAAAAGCATTACAATTAATTGATTACAATTGACATGGTACAATAATCAAAGTGTACAAACACATTAAGAAATAACCACCTCAAAAACACCCTTCTAGCACCTATGCCCGAGGTGGTTACAATGCTACACGTTATGCTTCTTGATCTAAGTAAAGGCGGATGGGACCTCTGTGTGAAGAACCAATGTCTCTCCATGCCGGCAAAGGCCCGACGGGAGACGGGGCTCTCATCTCCCGGCGACGAAGCACAAGAATGCACGCTACTTGGCTCCACGCTTTCCGTCTTCCGGCGGAGTCCATGCAACAATGGCGTTGCACGAGCATCACACCCGGCTTACATGAAAAGCAAGCGTTGTAGCTTAATCTTCAAAAACACCCTTCTAGTACTGTTGTATACCTTTGTCTACCCATGATAAAATGTTTATGTGGAGGGCTTTCTCCCAAATAGAGGCCATATATGTGGATAGGAGAATTGGCAAATAACAGAAGAGGTCAGCCGGCGCACGGTTCGCCATACATGGCTCTCTCTGCGCGGGGTTGTTTTTATAGGCGGTGGTAGGTGGGAATGAGCGATGGTAGGTGGCAACAGTGTGATCTTATCACCGTGAGCGGTGGTACCGTGTGGCGGTGGCAGCGATTGTCGATCCTTTGTCGGGTCGGCCGGCGTTTATACCGGCGGTGAACCTATAATTTAACACTTGCCGGACTCTTGTTAAACCGGCGGTGATTAACTATAGAAATGGGCGCACGAGGTGAAAATTTCACGAGTCATTTGAACCCAGCGCCATTCATTCCGGCCTCGACGATATATAATAGCCGGGCGGGGTGAGCTGAAATTTTTCCAGGTCATTTCAACCCCGCGCCCCAATCGTTCCCCACCCGGCGTCGCCCGACGGAGCACCACCACCACACACGCGCCGCCGTCGTCCGTCGCCCCCTACAGCGCCCCCTCCATTCTCTTCTTCTCCGATGTCCCCAACGCGCACCGGCGTCTGCGCCCTTCCACGGTGAGAACTAATTAGCCATTTAGTTCCTCGAGATTTTGCCTATGAGAATGAGATCTAATTCGCCGTTGTTCTCGCCTCGCCTCGCCCGCTTGTTCTTCGTCCCGTCGACGGGGAACGCCGCTACACCGCACCGCCGTCTGCAGACCTCCGCTGTCCCGTCTACGCCCGACACCGTACCTACCCGCGACCTCGAGCTCGATTCCGCCGGAAGAATGCCCCGCCCGCGCCCTCTGCTTCCTTCTAGGGCGCTGCGTCTCGCACCGCCCGAGACAAGACGGAGGGCGCGGACCGCACGGAAGCTCGGTGAGTGCGTCGGTCCTTTGCCTTTGAGTTGTTCGTTGAAATGCCCGTGTTGATAAATCCAACTGCTATTTCCTTTTTCTATTTAGATTTTGCTTTCAAACGAGTTCGGGATCTAATATAGTGCCAAAAGTATTTTAATTGGTCTATGGTGAACAAATTAGATTTAAACATTGTGGTCATTTACAGCAATGATTGAAGACATTCTAATGCTCAAATTGTGATTGAAATGAGATAGATGTTGAAATTCATGAGTTTCGTGGTGTTCAAAATCTCTTTGTACAACATTTTCGAATGACATAGCATTAACATCCTATTTTGGCTGCATGTATAGGCAAACCATGGCGTGGTATGTAGTGCATGTTGGTCAAGTGCCAGGGATCTATCGAACCTGGGAAGATTGCTCTGCTCAAGTCTCTAGCTACCCTGGTAATTGTTACAAAAAATACAAGACTGAAGCTGAAGCTTTCAGGGCCTACTATGGTGAAAACTTTCACTATCAACCAGCCACGGAGATCGATGAGAAGCCTCTCTCCATAGATATGAAGATTAGGAGAATTGCGACTTGGCCTATGAAAGATGTTTTGATTTCTGTCATGGCTATTGTCATTGTTTTCCTTATTTGAAAGTTGATGTCCTAGGCTCAATTTCGTAGAACATTAGGTGGAGTTAGTTGTATGTAACCTTTGAACCATGTAATGTATCTATGATGCTTTTATGGGTTTAAAAATAGCTGATTTTAGGAAAAAATTCATAAATTATAAAAATTTTTAAACAAAAACGCCCGGGTGGCATGGGCAAACGGTGAATGACATACAAACCGGTAGTGTAACTACACCAAACACTATCGGTTTGAATTACAAACCGTCATCGATGACGAAACATCACCGTCATTTTGCACTAACCAACCGATAGTCTTCACTCTAATACTTATTTGTCGGGTTGAAATCGGCCGGCGGTGTTCACGTAAAGTTCAGCGGACGGGTTCAAAGTAAGCCGCCATTGTTAGCTCTTCGATACACTATCGGCTCGGTCTAACCCGATAGTGTTATCCCCATAGTTCTATCGGTTCGTTAAAGCCCGCCGGTGCTCCCAATATCAACTCGCCGGTGACTTCGAACCTGCATTGCTTGGATCAAAAATCTTTGCCGGGTCGTGGAACACCCGGCGGTGTTCGATGACGATGCGCTACCGGTTCGATATCAAACCGTGATCTCTCCTCGCATCACCGCCGGTGTTTTGACCCGGTAGTGTTTCAAACCCCACATCACTACGCTATGGTTTGCGGTTCGGTTTTCGGCGGTGAAGGGGGTTGGAGCCCGGCAAGGTAATGGACAATTCGTAGTAGTGCCAATCCGTAAACATTATTCAACTCAAAAGATCATGGTTCACTAAGAACTAGCGGTTACTACCGGATGGAAAACCCAAAGGTGACAAGGAATCAGGATATCAATAGCTAAATTATAATCTCTAAGGTCATCAAATAGACGTGGAATCAGGATATCAATAGCTAAATTATAATCTCTAAGGTCATCAAATAGACGTATGCATACGATATATTATTTAAGGTGAATAAGAAACAAGGATGGTCCCAAGCTATACTTGCCTCAATTCTCAAACTCCTACTGGTGCTGCTCGTAGAAATCCTCCGGATCGTATATAAATTGCTCCTTTGGCTAAAACTGGATCACCAAGCAACAACACGCAATCATCCGAGCATTCATACACGAAGAAAACAAGGACATAATAAGATAACAGTAAACCAACAGAAACAAAACAGTTTAAAAAGTGAATAAAACTAGTCTACACATTGCTACAATCACATCAACGTAAAGATCACCGAAATCAGAGACTTAAAACAGCGAAGATATGGATTTTACAAGCTTGGCATGAATAAAATAATAAGTTAAATATACTCAAACTTTTTAAAAGTTGAAAACCTACCTAACAGTAGCATAAACAACTATATTAGGAAATTACGAATCTAACGCAAGTTGAACGAATCAATTTGGATTTAAAATGAGCAAGTTATAAACGTTTGAATTCCAATATAATGGCAAAACTGTAAATATCTGAAATGTATTTTGTAACTCTGATTCAGTGATTACGCTTTCTAGTGTGGAAGACGTAGAGACGGAGGATGACGGTTGAAAACATTGAATAGTTGTAAGGGCCTTCTTGCAAAACATCCAGGCCAAAGGGGGTATCAAGTGTTTACGGCCATCGGATCTCGTTTCAATGGCTAAGATTAGATAGGTGGTTCAAGGGTGGAGCTCCGGCCAGGTTAGAAGGGCAGCGGCGGCGCCATTGCCGACGATGAGCGAGCTCATTTGGTGAACATGAAAATG